>JASANF010011262.1:0-70227 GCA_030248245.1 Trissonchulus sp. WLG1_4
TAATCAGGCAAGTTGTCTTGATTTTAAGGTACCCGCCTCCTGAAAATCAAGACACTTCCCCTTTTGAAATGGGGTTCCCCCCTGGAATCAAGACATGTCATGATTTAAGAGAGGGGTACCCTACCCCTCTGACATCAAGGCGTAAAAGGGCTATTTCGTTCCGGCTGATTAGCTAGAATTGGGAAGAGTGTCATACTATTCCGTATTATGTGCCCTTAATGTAAGGCTACTCGGTACAGCACTTACTGAATGGCCCAAGCAGGAACAGTAGGTTTAGGCTTAGGGGGAAGTCAGACTCCCTATCCCTTCGCTTAGCCTGACGGCTGGTATGATGTATGATGAGCGGGGTCTTCCGTACGGGTAGGTAGATGTCGCGTGTAAGCGTGCACGGCGCACGAGATTTTACCCCCCCCCCTCCCCACCCCCAGGTGCTATGTATTTGCGTTATTATAGTGTCCAGCTCAAAAACGCCCTCCCCCACGGCCCCACCCCCAGGCCCCAGGCGCTATTTGCGCTATTATAGTGGCCAGCTCAAAAACGACCCCCCCCATCCCCCCGCTATTTGCGCTATACACGCTACGACATATGTAGTTGTGTTTTGATAGACGATATTAAAAATTAGCGCATGTAGCAAAACGATAGCGCATCAAAGTGCTATATATAAGCGCTATTTTTTTTCATAGGCTTAAAAATTTGCGCTTATAGCACCTGACCTGAGGGTGCTATTTGCGCTATTTAGGCACTATTTTGTGATATTGGCTACTTAATTGAAATTTTTTGTACTTTTTACTACGTATACAATCCCTCAATAAAAAATAATTTTAAAATTATTTTTAAAGTTTAGTTTGTCTTCTGGTCGATGATATAAAAAATAGCGCATATAGCAAAACGATAGCGCATCAAAGTGCTAAAGCGCTATTTTTTTCATAGGCTTAAAATAGCGCTTATACATAGCACGTGAGGGTGCTATTTGCGCTATTTAGGCGCTATTTTATGCTATAGGCCAAATTACTGATAATTTTTTACTTTTTACTACGTATACGATCTCTCAATTAAAAATAAGAATTTTTAAATTATTATTTTAAAACTTTAATTTTATACAGAATAAAAGCTTAGAAGGGTAAGAAAGTTCAGTAGGCGTCCACCCCCCCTCCCCCCGGTTATTGGGTTTGTAGGACTTTCCATCCCTCGCTCCTATTAGTCAAAAATGTAAGCAATTACCCAACATGACTTTCCATTCTTCGCACCTTATTGGTTACGCAAAATGAAACAATAGAAGAATAAAAAGATTCAGTAGGCGCCCACCCACCCCCCAAAGCCCGGTGTTGGGTTTGTAGGGCTTTCCATCCCTCGCTCCTATTAATCAAAATTGCAGGCAATCACCCAACATGACTTTCCATTATTCGTTCCTATTGGTTAGGCAAAATAAAACCCTAAAAGGGTAAGAAAGTTCGCTCCTATTGGTTACGCAAAATGAAACCCTGGAAGAATAAAAAGGTTCAGTAGGCACTCACCCACCCACCCCGCACACCCCGGTATTGGGTTTGTAGGGCTTTCCATCCTTTGCTTCTATTAGTAAAAATTGCAAGCAATCACCCAACATGACATATATTACTCAAGAAATATTTAATGTCAAACTCACTTTTTTGAATTTAAAAACAAGTTTTTATAGATTTTCGGACACGCTGAGTTCATTTTTAGCACTTTCCAAGCGAAAAAACGTGGATTTATAGCTTTTCGAAAATATTCAAATTTTGTCGAAACTCGTTGTTTTTCGACATTTTGAGGCTAATTTTCGAAATTTTTCACCAATACAGTCGTGATATCAGTCTGAAGTTGCATCATCAAAACGTAACTTATAATAATATTTAATTCAGCTTTGTTTCCAACATATTCTGCTCATTTATATTTTATACCAAAAACTGTTAATTTTTCAAACTATATACATAGGCAGGAAATTTCAGCTTTAAACTAAATTTGCCTCGCGCTCAGCCTTGGCCGGAGAATTAGACTTAGAAACTTTTCTGTTAACAAGCACCAAACCGGCTGTACTAAACCAACTGTAACTTCCTTAATAATTTTTTTGGTAAGATTTTGCTAATTTTGAAATTTACACACCTAGACAAAGCGTTTCCAGGTATCGCTGAGTTTCTAGCACATCTGTGGGCTGAGAAATCGAAGGTTAAAGTTCGGACAAAATTTCAATTTTGACTGTCAAGTTTCTACAGTACTGTGCAAAAAAAAGTTCCCTGTTCGTCGGCGTACGACGAGCTTCGTCGTTCGCGAAAAGTGACGAACGGTGGCCGGAAAGTGACGAACAAAAAATTTATGTACTAGGCGAAATCTGCATCGTCAAACTGATCTCACATACCAATTGTTATTGTTTCTTTTTGCATAAACAATAAATTAATTACATTTTCCGACAAAAATAGTTATTTTTTTTTAGTTAACTAAGGTGGCATGATACTTGGGTATTAATACTTTTGATACCGGTATCAATATTTAAATTGGTATCAAAAGTGTCATATTTAAATTATGGTATCATATTTAAATTATTTGGTATCATATTTATATCATATTTAAATTTTTTGTGAGTATCAAATATCAAAAGTATCATATTTAAATTCAAGGTATTGTATTTATATCATATTTAAATTTTTTGCGAGTATCAAATATCAAAAGTATCATATTTAAATTCAAAGTATTGTACTTATATCATATTTACATTTTTTCAAAGTAGCAAAAGTAGTATTTAAATGGCAGTATCATATCTAGTATCAAAATTATGATTCCCACGCTTAAAGGCGGCACCTTTTGATGTTTGTACAGGCTAAGAACGGCGGCTTTCTTTGATCTAGCTGTGTGCTCCGCCTCCTTATTTTGATTGGCTACTGCTCCGCTTCTTTATATTTAGAGGAAATTAACAGTCTAGCTGGACCATAAAAACTAAAGGGGGCACCCTTGTGTAAAATTTCAGTCGGAAAAAAATAAGAAAATCAATTAAGGGGGCGCTCCGGGAATCAAGGATTTGGGCCGTATTGTTTAAAAACAGCCAAAATGACCTATCATTCTTAAAGAAAAGTTGCCCAAAATACTATTTCTGATGTTTTGATGTGCATATCTCCATAGCAAAAAATTTGGAAAAAATTGGACAACTTACTGATTTTATTCGACTTTTACACAAATTCAGCAAGTAAGCCAGTGCATCAACGCTTTTTGAGGTTTTCCAAACAGACGATACGTAAATTTTATTAGTCGTAATGAAAAATTAAAACAATTTTATTGCCTTCTGTGCAAAAAAATCGCACAAGAAACCATTTTAAGAAGCAGCAGACTAAAATATAGGCTGCGTGAATACAAAACCAATTTTTCGGCATTCGATTATAAAATGCTGGTAATATATTTTTCTACAAAATTTTGAACAATTATAGTCTTAGGCTCTGCGCAGTTGAACAATTTTTTATTTTTTTAAAATAAAGCTTAGAAATTGTTTTGTATGAATTTTATTGCTCAGAGTTCGACTTCGAAAACACATAATGACATTTTTTATCCAAATCCGACATAAATGTTAAAAACCAAAATAATGTTCAACTAGAGAAGTATATAAGCTACATTTTGGTATATAGAGTGTGACTATACGCAAAGTATAAGCAGAGTTATCGTTTGCCGAAAATTCACTCACGTTTGGTGCTCTGGGAGTCACGTGACATGATCACGTGATTTGAAATTTTGCCTCCAGTGTTCTTTTGTGCCATACTACATATATGCATAGTAAAGTTTGACATTTGCCAATTTTTTTGTCAATTTTCGATGTAACCCCCGATTCCCGGAGCGCCCCCTTAAGGTGGTAGTAACGAATGTGCAGTGATTTTTAAATTTTTGAAAAAATTTAGTTGATTCAAACTGTATTTTTTGAAAATAAAGTCTGTAAAAATTGATTCATATACACAAAATGGCCAATGAAGTTAGCGGGATCATGTGAAAAATTTTTAGGAGCAAGCCAAGCCAACAAGCCAAACTACACAACAGGAGAATGGAAATTTAACAGTTTTGGCCACTTTTCTAAGCGCATGCGCAGCGCATAAACACAAAAATGAACATGAATAAACTTTTGCAAATTTTCTAGACCCAAAATTAAAATTTTTCAAATTGTTCATATTTTTGCGTAGATATAGAACCCGAAAGTTGAGTGTGAATAGAAAGTTTTTACTTTGAAACCATATATTTCATTTAATAATTGACAAATTATGAAATCGTGCATTTTGGGTCTAGATAATTCACTTTTGAATATTTGTGCAATTTTTTGTATGTTTTTGTTGTTAAAACTCTTCAAAAAGTGGCCAGATTTGAAAGTGCTCAAAAACGCCAAATTGGTCTAGTTTTAACACGTGCCATACAAATCATCTTCACAGTTGTACAATAAAACTTTGCTTAAATGTAGAAAAAAAGTAGCGCTTTCTAACGATATAAAAATTATGCTCTAAAATTAATTCATTATTGAATACTAGCCTGTTGAAAAACACTGCACATTCGTTACTACCACCTTAATAGGCAGTAGGTTGGTAGTCAGTTTGGTTTCGTAGCATTTTGATACTTTTGATATAAATATGATACTTGGGTATTAATACTTTTGATACCGGTATCAATATTAAAATTGGTACCAAAAGTATCATATTTAAATTATGGTATCATATGTAAATAATTTGGTATCATATTTATATCATATTTAAACTTTTTGCGGGTATCAAATATCAAAAGTATCATATTTAAATTCAAGGTATTGTATTTATATCATATTTAAATTTTTGACAAGTATCAAATATCAAAAGTATTTTTGAGTGCGTTATGATGTTTTAAGGCATCGTCTAGGCTTAGTTGGCAGGATTCCGCCCTAGGCTAAGCTGGCAGAATTTTTTCTGAAATTTTCGATTTTTTATTGCCTAAGCCTGAGCCTAAGCCTAAGCCTGAACCTAAGCCTAAGCCTGATACTAAGCCTAAGCCCTAAGCCTAAGCCTAAGCCCAAGCCTAAATTAAGGCCAAGTTTGAATTTGGTCAAAAATTGGACGTTTCTGGCGAATTTGGCCAATTTTTTGGTAGGAACCCGGTCAAAGAGCCTTTGTTTTGATTCTAAAAAATTGTAACCAATAATCTGACACCATTTTGACACGATTAGAACGGAAAAAATAAGAGCTTCGAAAAAAAATGCGAAAACGTCTCACTGAGGGTTCACATTTCGGGGGGTCGTATCTCAGAAAATCCAAAAAATGAAATAGGGGTTCTTGAAGCAAAAATGCTTCCCCCAAGGTGCTCTACTAAAAAAATAGGTCCACTATTTCCCCCCCCCCCAACTGCATGCATTTAACCCACGATGGGGGTTCTATATTTTTTTAAAAGATGGGGTAGGAAACGATTTATGGGCAAAAATAATTCCCCCCCCCCCAGCCGAACCTTGAACCGTCCCAGGATAGCGATCGCAGGGGTCTGGGGACGGCAGCCCCCAGAAGCTGGAGCTTTTTTGGAATTTTAAATAAAATTTGCATTGAAAAAGCAATTCTAAGCAACACTTATTGTAAAAATCAGAGTGGTTGCAGGGGTCTGGGGGCGGCAGCCCCCAGAAGCTGGAGCTTTTTTTAGAATTTTGAAATAAAATTTCCATTGAAAAAGAAATCCTAAGCAACACTTGTGTAAAAATCAGAGTGATTACTTGCAGGGGTATGCATGGGGGCGGCAGCCCCCAGAGGCTGGACCTTTTTTTGGGGGTTTTGAAATAAAATTTTCATTGAAAAAGCATTTCTAAGCAACACTTGTAAAATCATTTTTGCATAATCATTAAAAATGTCATTTTTGCTACGATAAAACATCTAAAAGGATATATTAGACAGTATATTAAGCAAATACATAGTGTTCAATGCACCCATATACACATAAACACGCTTTAATGGAACACAAAGCAAGAAATATTGAGCCACAGGGTTGCAGGGGTCTGGGGACGGCAGCCCCCAGAAAAAATTGAGGAAAATTTTGATTTTTAGGCCAAATTTAGTCAATTGGAGACGTATATATTGGAAATTTTTTTCTATAGGCCCTCTTTGGCAAAGGGGGGGGGGGGGCGGGGCCCGTGGGCCCCCCCCAGGATCCGCCACTGTTGAAAACTGCACTTTTTACATGAAATAAAAAAATTTAGTGGATCTACAGCAAGCATTTAACAATGCGGGGATCTCCAGAAGTTTTAGCTTTTTTGAGGTTTCAACCATCGACATTGCATTGAAAACTGCACTTTTTACATGAAATAAAAAAATTTAGTGGATCTACAGCAAGCATGTAACAATGCGGGGGTCTGGGGGCGGCAGCCCCCAGAAGTTGGAGCTTTTTGAGTTTTTAACTGGGGATGTCGCGGATATCCGCATCCGCATCCGCGGATGATCCGCAACTTTTTGACATCCGCATCCGCAAAAATTTAATGCGGATGTGCGGATGTTGCAGATTCGGCAAAAATTACTAAAAATGTAGAAAATCAGACGGCAATTTTAATTTTTGTGCATGTATATACCGATATTTTTGCTCTTAAAACGGTTTATTGATACTTTATTCTAGGCTTTTTCACCTCATTGTTGGTTGCAGATCGCTCTTTTCTAAAGTAGGCTTCACAAATATTTGATAATTCGGGCATATTGTAACTGAGTTTTGCATGTTTGAGAGAGACTAGTCTACAAACTTGTAAAGCAATAATTGTCAAAACAATATTATGCATGCTTTCGTAGATTAAAAAGAACAGACAGAGTACGTATAGTGATTATACACCAACCAAAACCAAAAGCATCAAGTAACCAGAGGGTCACGCCGATAGCCTTTGAGTTGGCATAAAGTTAACCAATAGCATTTTAAACAAACTGTTGATGGCGGCGCATAGCTTAGAAAATATATATAATGAATGCACAACTTTGATACAAACTGTTTTATCTAAGCCTCATTCCTTAGTACTTTCATTCTTGCATTCATACTTGCTATTTTTAGTGTATTATGTATTTTTTGGTGAAAATTTTTTTCAAAAATTTGGCTCATAACTTGTTTACAACGTATTCTAAAAAGATCCGCATCCGCATCCGCGCGGATGTCAGAAGTCAACATCCGCATCCGCATCCGCATCCGCGGATGTCAAAAAAGTGACATCCGCGACATCCCTATTTTTAACCATAGACATTGCATTGACAACTGCACTTTTGACATGAAATAATAAAAAATATTTATATAAGTTTAAAATATTAAACATTAATATTTAAGCCCATGGATCAAAAAAATAGGCCCAGTTGGAGTGAATCTTTTTGTACTATGGGCCAGCGTACGCTATTTTATGGCTGCGTTCAAAAATTGGGGTTTTGCGATGATTTATCGTTGCAATATGCTTTTGCCAGGTGGCTCTTTCTGATCCGTCGTCAAAAACGACCGTTTCTGATGTGTCTTTCAATTTTAGGGCTGCAAAATGACACACGAGACGCGGATACACGTGCCGTTAGCAGATCACTATTCAAAGCTCCAAATGGTCGACTCTGGCTAATTTTATTATACAGAAACTATAAATTGGCCGAAAATTGCTAATATGTGTCGTTTTTAGCGTTAAAATAGCAATTAAATGCATTTTTAACACGTTTTAAAAAAAGAAAAGTTATTCCCCCCGAAATTTTTTGTGGCTGAGCCACTGCAGGTTGGTGTGATAATGCTTCAAAAATTAAAATTAACAAAAAGTGAAAAAATAGCAAAAAACCATCATGTATGCAAAAAAATAGAAACAAACATGTATGCAGCAGAGCAAAAAATATTATACTGTGTATTTAATTTTTTACCCTATCCGACTATAAAAACATGTGAGACATTAATCAATTAACACAGACTATGATAATAGACCTGGCATATATAGGCATCAGGCATGCACAAAGACAAAAGGTATCTAAGCCGAAAAAACATCAACAGAATGGAAAAAATTTAGAGATTTTTTAAATTTTGAAGGTAGAATTTGTCAATTGTGGAGGTATCAGAAACACTTTTGTCAGCTTTCGAAGTTTGGGAAAGGGGGGGGGGGGCTGCGACCCTCTAAGGGGGGGGGGGCTCAAATCGCTAAGGGGGGGGGGGGCTCAAATCGCTAAGGGGGGGCTGCAGCCCACCCAGCCCCCCCCTAAATACGCCACTGTGGGCCGACTCTACCGTAAGATCGCTACCAAGGTTAACGTCGGGTGTCACTCGAGGAAATGCAGATCAAACACAAAAGTATACACCGCAATTTGATGCAGGACAAGAAATCAGACAAATCAAGATAAAACAAGCAATCAGCATAAAAATGCAGGCAACCTATTGCAATGTACTGCCAATTTTTGTGCCATATATTTTGACTGCCATGACTGACAAATGACAAATGACTGCCATCGATTGCTTAATTTACTAGCCTAACTTTACCTGCAGGTAATTTTGAGAATACGGCCCCAGATTTTTATTAAAAGGGGCGACAGCTATTTTGGGGGCTAGAGATCAGATTGGGGGCATGGCTGACGATGGGGGTTTTATATTTTTATTAAAAGATGGGGTAGGAAGCGAGTTATAATCGAAAATATTTTCTAGGGATAGACCGCTGGCTCGGCTCGGCAAATTGCCTTTGGCTCGGCAATTTTGCCGAGCCAGGCCGAGAGCTGAGACTGCCGAGAATTTTCAAGAACTTTCGAAAGTTTAAAAACTCTTTCCAGAATCCAAAAAGCTAGAGCTGTATATACCGTTTTTGTGTTTTTCCGTTAATAAACCACCGTCTCATACCGGTATATCCCGGGGGGAGGGCGGCCGCCCTACCCATTTTTTATTGGAATTACTGCATGTAAGAATGTGTGTATTAGGCGCAATCCATATAGTAATATTGTTGGTAAAAGCCGGCTTCGTGGCGAAACTGGACGTAAAAAACGGGCCCTACACAGGAACCTGAATTTTCTGTAAAATTTTTTCAGTTATATACACATTTTCCGGATGTTATTTATAATTTCCAGCCAGCATTTTACACTTTCAGTGGAATTTCAGATAATTTTCAGAATAATTCAGGCAAAGTTCAGATAATTTTTACCCAGAATTCAGAGATTCTGAATTTTATCTGAAAAAATGTTACTGGCTAATTCTACAGAAAATTCAGATTTACTGGTTTTCCTGTACTTTCAAGTAGGGATGTCGCGGATGTGACTTTTTTGACATCCGCGGAGGCGGATGTGGATGCGGATCTTTTTAGAATACGTTCTAAGCAAGTTATGAGCCGAATTTTTGAAAATTTTTTATCAAAAAATATATATACTAAAAATAGAAAGTATATATGAATGCAAGAATGCATGTACTAAGGAATGAGACTTAGATAAAACAGTTTGTATCAAAGTTTTGCATTCATTATCTTCTAAGCTATGCGCCGCCATCAAGAGTTTGTTTGAAACGCTATTGGTTAACTTCATGCCAACTCAAAGGCTATCGGCGTGATCCTCTGGCAACTTGATGCTTTTGGTTTTGCTTGGTGTATAATCACTATACGTACTCTGTCTAGTCATTCTAATCTATGAAAGCTTGCAAGTTAAAAACTGGTAATATTGTTTTGACAATTATTGCTTTACAAGTTTGTAGACTAGTCTCTTAAACATGCAAAACTTAGTTCGAATATACCCACAATATCAAATATTCGTGAAGCCTACTTTAGAAAAGAGCGATTTGCAACCAACAATGAGCTGAAAAAGCCTGGAATAAAGTTTCATCCACCGTTTTAAGAGCAAATAGCAAAAATATTGGTATATACATGCACAAAAATAAAAATTGTCTGATTTTCTACATTTTTAGTAAATTTTGCCGAATCTGCAACATCCGCACATCCGCATTAAATTTTTGCGGATGCGGATGCGGGTGCGGATGCTAAAAAGTTGCGGATCATCCGCGGACGCGGATATCCGCGATATCCCCACTTTCAAGTTTCATCCTTTTGTCGACGTCATTGTGTAGCTATCGATATGAAAACTGATGAATTTTTATTGAGTTGTCGCACAATTTGCAGTTTGCCACCAAAAGTAGCAAACATTTAGGGTACTCCGCTCCCGTGGTCAAGAGTCCCCACAAAGTTCCCCCCTTTGGTTTTTATCGCCCGGCCGAAAAAAATTTCTGATAGGTCTCCAATTGACCAAATTTGGCCTAAAATTCAAAAAATTCTCATTTTTTTCTGGGGGCTGCCGCCCCCAGACCTCTGCAACTTAATGGCTTACTATTCGTTGATATTATCTTTTAACAAAGCCAATGCATGTCGGCAAGAGTACATTCTGCTGAACTTATTTGTGTAATATACTATCTGATATGATGTTCCCATCTTTTGTTTTACTTTTCTTGTCAGAAAATATTTCTGATACGTCTCCAGTTGACTAAATTCTGCCTAAAAATTTCGAAAATCTCCATTTTTTCCTGGGGGCTGCCGCCCCCAGAGCCCTGCGATCTGTGGCTTAATTCTTTTCGCGTTTTCGTTAATCTTTTGGCTGTTTCTGAATTTTAGGATGGAGCTTCCCCCATCCCCTCCAACTGCATGAGTATCAAATAAAAGCTCTAATCCTTCCTTGCTTCTTGACATAAGTCAAAATTTGTCACTTAAAAAAGTTGTACCCCAAAACATTGATTCCCGGAGCGCACGATTCAATTTTGATAAGACCCAAAATTAACCATAGTCGGCTCGGCTCGGCTCGGCACCGAAATTCCCGGCTCGGTCTAACCCTAATATTTCCCCCCCCCCGCTTCAGTCTGACCAAGGGGTATACCATGCGGACAGTACCTCATACTAGTCTTATTTCGCCAGCAGGTAACGTAACAATGCAATAATTGTAAGTCTGAGGATTAGTAGAATCAAGTACCCATGGGGGTTACATTCTGAACCCTGTTTTGGCCGATTCATAAAAAATTAAACAAGGGTCTCGTGCTTAACAACCGTTTGCTTAAACTGGAAATCCGTATCATCGGGTCACTCTGCCAAGGGTTTTTTTAACGCTAATTTTTTTCATTTTTTAACCACATTTTTTATAAGAACTTTATTAAAAAAGCTACAGCTGTTTTTGGGCCAAAGATCGGAGGGATTGGTTAAAGACGGACTGTTTAGATTTGGGATGCTTGGATTTTTGAAATAGGGTTGTAAATAGTTTTAATGTAAAAATTCAACTTCATGTGTATCACCCGTATGACTTGTGCTTTTTGTGTGTTCTAAGTGCGCGTTCATTCAACACGGACGTAATGTCTATTTAAACTCTATTGTTGCGGTGAATTTCAATGAAGATTTCGGATGGATTTTGGTGGCAACCATTCTCTGGTATTTCCCATCTACTCCGTAAACCAGTGGCACAATGACAGTCGAGAGCGACCCGCTGATTGAAATATCTTTCGGCGATTTGGAATTCTATGAACAGCTCAGCTCAGGACAGTATGGAAGCGTTTATCGGGCACGATGGAAAGCCAGAGACACTATTGTGGCAGTGAAGAAAGTGCTCGTGCTTGAGAAAGAGGTGTTTTTGTTTGTTCACTATAAATATGTACAAATTGATTTTTTATAATATATATTAGTTATATTATAGATGTATAAAATGTATGTATAGTTAACGCCACTTGGTGGACGAATGTCTTTAATGTATAAGAGTTAAGACATATTGATGTTATATACACATTCATGTCTGAACAGTGTATATAGTGTTTACTTGGACGAAATAGGCTTTTTTTCCTGCTGCGCCACAGCGCAGCAGGCTTCTTTAGAATGAGGTGTCGGAAAAATAACGTGTAACAAAGTGAGTTATGTGTGTGCGTCTTTGCGTGTTGTCATCTGTGTGATAGTGCAGATATCTGTGAACCTGAGTGTGTGCGCGACGTGTGTCTGTTCAGTGTTCTGATCATTGTGTAGCTGTGGTGATGTGCTGGTATGTATTTACGTACATAAAGAATAGTGCAACTGAATTTAATTGACTGAAGCTCATTTGCATATCGAATAGACGTCTGGATGAAATTCAGTTACCTATAATATTGGTGCAATTGAAAACATGCTTCTCGATAAATATACATGAATTTCTCAAATAAACAAAATAATCACCTCCAGTTTTTGTTTTCACTTTCTTCAGATTGTCACAAATTGTTCACGTACTCTTTTTATGCAATGGCATTGGCTGAAACAGCTATGATTGGGTTAATTTGCACTACGAGTTTTTGTAAACATCAATAGAACTTTTTTTATAAACTCACTAATTTTGGTGCACAGTTGGTTGGTTTGGTGACTTGCAGTCTCACAGACGACAACTGGCAATAAGTAAAACTTCTCATTATCACGATTAAAGTATTTGCTGCGCAGCAGATTTTGTTTCACGGAGTGATATTATAAGTTCATACTTCGTGCCCATTTTGCATTGGACTTTGCTTGTTAGGTTCACTCTGAACCTTGGGTGAAAATATAATATATGTTAGGATTA
This sequence comes from Trissonchulus sp. WLG1_4, assembly GCA_030248245.1. Taxonomy (NCBI): domain Eukaryota; kingdom Metazoa; phylum Nematoda; class Enoplea; order Enoplida; family Ironidae; genus Trissonchulus; species Trissonchulus sp. WLG1_4. The sequence continues at coordinate 12,486 of JASANF010011262.1, forward strand.
TCATAGTACAGTTTATTTTATGACGACTACTGTGACCAACAAATTTAATGTTTTAGGCGCATATGCTGAGTCTGCTCCGACATCGCAACATAATTCAGTTTTTTGGCGTCGTTACTCAAAAACCAAATTATTGTATCGTGACAGGTTTGTTTCTGTTTATTTATTTGGTTGTAATTTAAGTTTGGTGTTTGGTGTTTGCAAGACATGGCCCCACACAAAAAGGGGAAAGAACCAGGAACCAAAACTACCGTGATGTAGCTGTTAATATATACATAAGGTGTCTGACCATGGTCTTGTAATTTCACCTGAAAACTTAAAAAACCTAAAAGTCATCAAAGCAATAGGTAAAAAAATGACAAATAATGACCCAAGTCTCGGTTTTGGCGGTCTCGGAATTTGGTCTCGGTCTCGGTAGTCTCGGTTTCGTGGTCTCGGTCTCGGTCTCGGAAAAAAAACCGAGACTTCCATCCCTACTGGTCTAGTCAACTTTCTAATGTTTCTTTTAGTTTTGCCCTATACGATATCCGTCACACAATAAATGCGTTGGGTATCACCAGATATCGTTGTGTGGGGGTGATTGCTCCTCCAAACCAGAAAGGACTGCTTCCCCCGGATCGGTTTACACCCCGGACCCCCCCTTTTCAAAGAATAAAACTTTTAAAATTTACCCCCCCCCCCCGGTCGACCACTCCCCCCCAGATTTCAGCTGCTCGTGTGTGGTAATCACTAATCACTGACCTGTAATAGCTTGCAGACAGTCTGAAAATGTTGCAGATCCTCTGCGACAGAATATCCGCGACATCCTCAGTGTGTTCGTGACCTTTTCAGAGTTTGCCCCAAACGGCTCGGTGTACGACTACCTGCAGGACGTGGAAAACGAGGCTCTCTCATTCGAGAACATCATCACCTGGGCCAAGGACATCGCCAGCGGAGTGGACTACCTGCATCGCGGGGCCCCGGTCACCATTGTGCATCGTGATCTCAAGTCCAAGAATGTGGTTCTATCGGAGGATTGCGTGTGCAAACTGTGCGATTTCGGCACTTCGCGACCTATCACGCATACAACACAAGTACATACTTAATATAGTCATCATACTATACAATAAGCGCAGACAGGTAATTCTGGGAATTCAGAAATGATTTTTTGAATGAATGCATAACAATTTGCATAGTTGAGTAAGTGAGTAGCGTATAATAATATGTGGAAAATATAGGTTTTAAGGATCTCGTTAAAACGATTTCTTCGATTTATAAAAACTGTTTCAGATGTCTCACGCGGCCGGCACGTACGCGTGGATGTCGCCCGAAGTGATTCAAAGCAAGCCTGTCTCCACGGCAACGGACATTTGGTCTTTCGGCGTGATTCTGTGGGAGTTGCTCACCAGAGAAGTGCCTTTTCGTGGTCTAGAAGGATACATGTAAGTTGGTGGCAAGTTCTTGTAATTACTTAGGTAAGTGTGCGATAAGATGGACGTAGCGTATTCCGATTTGCATTTGTTTGGACACAGCTTCAGAATCGGATATTCGGATAAAAATTTTCTTTTATTTAAAATGCATTGTAATGAACAATTCTGTCTGTGTGCATTTCATGCGATGAAGTATTCGACTTAGACTGGGTTCAAATTAAACGGGTTCAAGTTAAACACCTTCTGCGAATCTCTTTGTTAACGCAGTTTACCATAACTTAAAAATTGTTAGACATAGAATATTCAGTAGTGGTCATGCCGTGACTTCAGCCTTTTTTGAAGAGTCAGTTGTACTGTTTAAGGATCGCCTATGTGGTGGTGGAGAAGGGCGTTCGTCCGGTCATCCCGTCCACCTGTCCGAGCAGTTACCAGAAATTGATGCAGGACTGCTGGCGTGTGGAACCCAGGGAACGACCAGACATGCTGGACATTTTGCAGAGACTCGACGATATGTGGGACGATCCCAATTTGGCTGGTCAGACAAGTTTTTTTTAGATGAATCGAAAATTGTATGTATATCTGCTTAGCGTTCGAGCATCTTTGAAATGTTGTAATGTATATATTATATATATGCTTGCCTCTGTTGCTGACACCTACATATAGCTCTACTTGGTGTATACTTGGTGTAATTTGGGGCCTTACTAACAATAACAAAACCTTTGACTTCTTACAATCCACCCGTCTTTGTTTTTTCTAAATTAATAGGTGGTTATAGCTGCTGGCTAACGACTATTGGGTATTAGCGTTTGTGTCATGTTGAATAAAAATTGCTGCTTATTTTAAGCTTTTTCTATAGTTTTTTTACAATTCAGTTTGTATATATTATATTTCAGGTCAAATGGACACGTTCATGCGTGACTCGAATCAGTGGAAGCAAGAGATTCAGGCAGAGTGTGACCGGCTGACGCAGCGTGAACAAGAGTTGCGAAATCGTGAGTCCCGACTGCAGCGTTGGGAGCTGATTCTCCAGCGACGCGAGCAACACATGGAGGCGACGCGTCACCAGTTGCAGCGTCAGCTATCCTACGACGTGCAGCAGTGGACTGTGGACCGAGTGGCGGACTGGCTGCGAGAGTTGCAGGCCCAGACTGAGGGGAGCCTGGGCATCACCAGTATTCTGGTGGAGACTTTTCTGGTCAACCATATTGACGGACAACGCCTGATGCTGCTGACCGAGTCCGACTTGCTGCACATGGGTCTGGACTCCATTGGCTGTAGACGCGCCCTGATCACGGAAATTGAACGACTGGATTTGACTAATCGACGATTGATCAACTTTCCGCCGCTGTCGAAAGTGGTCCGGCCGGCTGCTACTGTAGCTGGCACGGTGACGCCAAAACGATCTAGTAGTTCCAATGCCGAGTCCGGTGATTCTTCGCTGCTCCGTGTCAGCTTTGAGACAGAACCATCCAATGCTTTTGAAAATAGCGAAGCCAGTTCACTATTGGATGTGCGGAAAACGTCCTGTCCCGCTGATCTGCAAAAATTGAGCACTTCTAGACAGGGGTCAGAAAATTCCTCAGGGCTAACATCACCGGCGCTCGTTCAGCTGACGCTTATCTTTGGTTTCTATGCAAGAGACAATCCGGAACCGGCATCGATTCGGTGGAAACCTTTCATGGATATCGACGACTCAGAAGTGGCTCAGCCTTGGGCTTTGATCAAAGATGTAAAGTTCTGCTTCACCCGTCCTCCGTACGATGTTCACAAACTGGAACAGAGGCCGTATGTGTTGGACCGCTGGCTGATTGGCTTGGATCCGTGCCTGGTTATCAACTGTATCATTAGCTATAGTGACTTGGTGCATAAGCCTAGGAATACCAAATTCACGTTTAACCTTAGCGTGGACTATGTGGGGAAATTGAGCGAAAAAGTGGTGAGCTTGGAATTGTGCGAAAATTGGGGCCAGCGACCAACGGGGATCCTTCATAGTCGGAGTGGCAGTTGCTTGCAAAACGCCACCGGTGCTTCTCCGCAACTGCAAGGTGCTTGGGCGGAACGATTTTTCCCTGACAGCATTCCTTCGTTGCCAGATACTGCCTATTCTAGCAATAGTAAGACATCGCATCGCATTCTGATTCAACTTTGTGAAGTTTTTTATATTTTAAAATTTTATATAACTAAAATGGATTTTGAGTTTTTTCATTATTAATTAAACTAAATTAATTCTCAGCTCAACGTAGCAGTCTCCAGATTTTGATAAAATTGGAGAAGCGATTTCTACTTATTATCTGTATTCTGTATCTTTATTTCAAAAAGGTGATTGGTAAATGGTAGGAAGGAAGTTAAGTTCAGTATTAATCTGATGCAGTTGATTTCGATTATGAAAACGCTCTAAGACGGAACTGGCAGTGAATTCGAGCTGAGTTACAGTGCTAGTTCAGTAGTATTGTGAAAGGAAGGTTTCACATCAGTATTTAACCGGCCAAACGCCAATCTTGCTAATACCTTAGTTTTCCATCCTGAATTCTGTGTGAAAACTAGACATGAGTAGTTGTTTTTTATGTGGCACTTTTTATATTTAGTTAATACTTTTTTAACAGTTTTATTACGCTCATTTTACATGAGAAGCGCTAATTCCAATATGTACCTATTGAAATAGTTTCACAAATCACAATAATATGGTTGTCTCATTCTTATGTGATTTGTGTTTGCCTGAATATATTGTATGGTTTGGAGGAATATTAGTTTAAATTATGTATATCTAGTTTAGGATTCACCACATATATAGATTCCCATATGCCTCTAACCCCAGTTGGTCTTGTTTTAGAGTCCCGAGTGTGGGCGGACATTGCGGCGGGCCTGCACACGTCCAGTCGATCTGCGTCCACGGACGAATCATCTCCAGCCTCTGCGATCTCCTCTGGTGGCTCTCGGAAAAGCAGTTCTCCCTCTGTTTTGCTCAACCGACCTCCCCTGGTCAGTCCGATTGAGGAAATTCCCGAACATAGTGGCGATTCGATAACACCAAAATCCAGCCGGTCTCCAAGCCGCCATAACCAAGATTCCACCCTGACCCCTCGGGCCCTGATTTCTCAAAGGTCCAGTACACCGACTGCTACGGTTTTGAAACCATACCGTAAAGAGTTTGTGCCCAATAGCTCACCAGTAAAGCAGAAGGTACAGCCGGAAGGCTCGAGTAAAAAACGACAACGGGCCAGAAAACACTCGCATCAGAAACCGACCATTCTGGCCACTGATGGTGGTAATAACGGTCGGGAATTTCAAAACCGGTTCCAAACTCTTCCACCTGAAGATTCTCGCATGAGCTCCCGCATTCATGGCGGTAATCAGAAATGGATGTGGAAAAAGGATGCTTGATTTAATAGTGATATTATAATATTATTAATAATGTGTGAGATATATTTTTTATATTTTTTGTTTTGTTTTTTGTCTTTATGTGCATATTTGACAATTTTTGCATTTTTTGCTTATAAGTAGAATATTTTTGCATCTTGCGAAAGTTCAAATTATAGATGTTGGTATTTTAACGCCGAAAAATTTGAAATTCGAAGACCGTAAAATGTGGAATTAGGATAATTTGTTGTAGTTTAATCATGGGAACTTATAGGTTTTGCTTGTTACTTATTTTCTGCCAGACTTTTATAGTGTTTATGAATATGAATATGTTAGTTACGGGTTTTTACTGCCGATTCATCAAGGGAGTAGTATCGTGAAAGCAAGACTTCGTAATAGAGTGTAAGGGGTCTTGTCATTAAGACTGGGCTTATTAAGACCGTCTGAAAGTCTTAATAAGACGAAATCGTCTTAATTTGACAGCCTTAATGTTGGCCGCATTACTTAATTTAATTAATTGGCAGTTCACAGCTGCCTCACTCTCAATGGAACTTTCGTGAACTTTCAGCTAAGTATTTACGTACGTACGTGAGGCAGTAGGCCTAGCTTGCTAACAAAATGGCTGAGGTCCAGTTTTGAGGTCCAGTTTTGTGGACCTTGGGCCTTGGTGTAACATAATATACACGCTAAGATAGGCAAACGCACGCACGCACGCATCATACACATATTTTTCGGTTGAATAATCCTGTCCACCTGTTAATCTTATGGCAATATAGTGTAAATGTAGGTATAACCGCAAAAATAATACTTATCATTTTAGATGAGCAATAAAATTTCACTATAATGTTAGTAAAAAATCTTATTCTGATAATGTCACTTTTGAGTGATTAATATTATATACATAATAATTCTTATCCTACGAAGTATACATTTTTAGATATTATTAACTATTAAGCATAAGTGAATTTTTACCTCGTACCTCGTATGATATTATATTAACCACATAACTCGTATATATTGCCAAAAACAAATACTGAGCATAATTGAGGAATTCTGAGATTTATATAGCCGCCGACCTCGGGCAGAGGGTTTTGAAAAATTTGACGGTATATATTTTTATGTGGAAAACCAATATTGATACATTGTCAGCAGGGCGGTTCCAGGATGAAATGGGGGGGCAACGAAATTTTTTTTGAAATTGATTGTAAATTTAAGAACGACAAAATTTTTGGACCGGATTTTTGAAAAAACTAAAAGGGGAGGGCACTCTTGTGTATATACAATTTTACTGGCAAAAATGTTGAGGGGGGGTAGACCGCACCAAGTGTTTGTAGTGTGCGTGCGTGCGTTTGCCTATCTTAGCGTGTATATTATGTTACACCAAGGCCCAATGTCCACAAAACTGGACCTCAGCCATTTTGTCAGCAAGCTAGGCCAGCCAATATACTGCCTCACGTACGTACGTATATACTTAGCTGAAAGTTCACGAAAGTTCAATTGGGAGTGAGGCAGCTGTGAGCTGCCAATTAATTACATTAAGTAATGCGGCCAACATTAAGGCTGTCAAATTAAGACGATTTCGTCTTATTAATACTTTCAGACGGTCTTAATAAGCCCAGTCTTAATGACAAGACCCCTAAAGCTAATAGAAGAATATTGGGGCACTGTCTCTCTGCCTGACTGGAGCAGGTACATGGATTCGTTAGTTTTGAACAAATATACAGCCAGTAACTGCGCAGATTCTGCGTAATGCAATAATCATATAATCGTTGATAGCTTTAACCTGTGATAAGAAATCGATAAAACAGTAGTAACTCATTATTGAATCAAAACTAGGTTGTAAAAGCATCATAAAGGTTTGTGAATACTTTAAGGAATATTTTAGCAAAAGGTAACGTTACAGAGATTTTATCTTTTTTTAAAAGTTTCTAAAATAGTTTCCCTGTAACTGTGCCTAAATAGCCCCAACGGTATGTGCAAACCAATATTTTTTACAACCTACCTGTTAGTTAATAATTACTAACTTTAGTTACTAACTTTTAATCACTGCCATATTCTTGTCAACGCTATCAGCGATTATGTGCAATTATAGTGCGTTACGCAGAATTTGCTCGCTGATTAGCTTTTTACGTATTTATGAAAACGGTTTACCGTTTTGCTTGAAACGCAATATATAGTCAAGGTCGAAATAGATACTCTGTGTATATAAAAAGTCTTGTGGACAGAAAAATTTATAAGCCTGTGAATACTACTTTTTTCCACGATACTGCCACCTTAGTTGTTGTTAAATCTTGTTTTTGTTAATACATATTTGTGCTTATTTTATAAACCTTAATTTGCTCAGTTCCAGAACTTATCTCATTTCGTACCAATTTCTGAAGATGGTAGTTCCGTACCGCAGTTCGCGTTTTAGAAACAGATCTATAATACACTAGCGATGAATATCCTGATTTTATTAAACCACACGCACACCAAGAATAATGTCACAAAGAATTTTTTAGTTTGTGTAAAATTTCAGTGTGACTACTAGCCACCACGTTGCTTAACTGATCTGTAAGCCGAACCAGGAGCTAGTCTTAACTTTTTAATAAGTAGGTAATTTTATCAGTGATTAAAAAATGATTGTTACAGTTCTACAGTTTCGGGACTTGTTTTGAAAAAGTATGGCCATGTAGTTTTTCACTGATTGCTCTGAAAAAGAGCGTTGAAAAAATCTTATGTAAAAAACTGGGATTCTGAAACTACCACCTTAAGCGATTGTTGCTAGCAATATTATATTACATAATTGCGCATATTCTGTGAAAATGAAGTATTGATCTAGATTTAAGTAACAGAATTGACTTGATTCGTTATTTATTTATTGACTCGTTTGATTGCTGCTGACAGTTAATATCAATATTACCCCTGTGCACGACACTTTTGGTTAACTTGTGTAAAATAGTTTGTAAAAATATTAAATAATGCATGACAGTAAGCTAATGCTCGTGGTTGCTGTCCGAAAGGGGAACTTTTACATTTCAAAGGTAGTACACTGAACTATACTGAGAACGTGGTCAACGTAAATCTACTTATTTACAACTTATATACTAAAGTTTTCTTGTCGTCTGGCTTACTTTTTTGTGATTGAGGTTTCCCGTTGGTTACAGATTCTGGCTCAGTTTTAAAACAACCAGCAGTATTATTTAGTATGGTTATTCATATTGCAGATTGATATATTTTGCGTGTCGTGATTTTTCATATTGTGGCCGACCGAATTAACTAAGTAGGCCTCATAGTACGTCTTGATAACAGAATAAACCAGATCAGATAATCTTCATGATTTTGTTAGTTTGAGTTGTTAAATCGGGTTTTTATGTTAAATATATTGTTTTTTGTTATATATATATATATATATATATATATATATATATATATATTCTATATTATACTTTATTGTTATCTGAATATTGTAGAATATGCAACATTGAATGGCTGTTTTATATACATCGGAAATCATGCAGGAAATAAAAGAGTATGTACATTATTTGGGATTTACAATGAATTGGCGTGTGGTAGACATGTTTAGGGAATCAACCAATGAAAATATTTTTGCATTTTAAAAAATTCCGTTTCTCTTGTGCAAGTATAGACGTTACTCTTTTAGGGTCAATTCTTGGATCGTTCAGCCGCCAAAATTATGAATTGGTCACGTTATTAATAGTGTATAAGATCAGATTGTGGCGTGATGATTTCTAAGTTTACCGGCTAAACGGACATATAGCTGTGAGTATGAATGGACCCTTGTGGAACTGCTGATAATCCATGAAAACGTAAATTAAGAAATGATTAGACAGATTATATTTTTAATATTTTGGCAACGAAATAGCACAGCATTAGCAAAGTAACATGAGATCGAAGGAGACGTCAGTGGAATGCATAAAGACAGTCTAAAGGCAGTCTAAAGCGCGGTTCATACTCGTCCTTTTCCTTGTCCCTATCGTTTTGTCCTTGAGCGATTCCAAGAAAACTGCCTGGCCAAATAAGGCAACTTTTCACATGAATAAAGCTTGGGTCACTTACAAATCGTATGCAAAAAATTCGCCAGAACGCTTGTGTCAATTATTTACAGTAGCTAACCAAAATTTGTCCTTGTCCCTGTCCCTGTGTCCTTAAGGACAAGTATGAACCGGGCTTTAGCGAAGCACAGTCTGGACTGGACTCTGTTAAACAAAACTAGTTTACGTCCATGTGTGCGAAATATCAGGTGATTTTTGCAGACGCTTAAGATTTGAGACACACTAAATAGTGTTTAAACCGAGTCTCCGAAGACGTTAGATGTTAAACGGTATTCTGAAAGGTAGTCTTAGCTGAATCTGGAAAATTACAATGAAATTAATCCGAGGGGAAAAAAAGGGGGAAAAAAAGAAAAGAAATCCGAGGGCAACGTTCTAACCTATGTAATACGTGTAGAATTTTTCGTTACGAGGTTCTAAATTAATGAAATAGAACGCGTTAGACTGGTTTTAACGTAAGACTGCCTTTATGCATTCCACCCACATAGTCTGGAGTACGTCTCTGGAAACTGCCTTTATGTATTCAACTGTTAGTCGGACAAGCTGTTTTAGTGATTTATCTTCCTCCCCGTGAAAAGTAGTAGAATGGTGTTTCCTTTTCGATTTGAATCTCAGCACTGAAACATACCACAATATATTGGCTTTTGAAGATACATTCCATGTTTACCACCAAACGTCACCAATCACCTAAAGTACGTAACAGAATCATCCTAATGACTAGTGCGTGATCTTAATTGGTAGTTAATGAGTGTCAACATTGTCTGATGCGAATTTGAACGTGAGTGACAGATGTAGCATATACGTAATTCAGTTTTTTGCTCCGTCAGTCTTGCCATTAAGTAATTTTGTATCCCTAAACGATTCGTGGTCGATATTTCGAATTAAATAACTTAAAAGTTCATTTATTAATAAATTGTTTAACTTTTAGGGTGGATTTCACGAAGGTGGTTTTACTAAACCATGGTTTTATGTACGTTTTTATATGATTTGCACATAATTTCATTACGAAATATCGTTCGATTCGTTACGAATTTCGTAGATTTTCTAAAACCATGGTTTTAGCGCAGTTGAAATTTGAAACCTGCAGCACAGCAGGTCTCTGTTTTGCTGAAATTTCAGCTCAGCTAAAACCGTGGTTTAAGAAAATCTACGAAATTTGTAACGAATCGGGCGACATTTCGTAATGAAATTATGTGCAAATCATATAAAAACGTACGTAAAACCATGGTTTAGTAAAACCACCTTTGTGAAATCCACCCTTAAAGTTCACTTATACTAGAATTGTTTAACTTTTTCAATAGTCTTACTACTTTTCGATTAAAAACTGCGTACATATGCTGCTACATAAGAACATGCGGAAAAGTATCAAGTATTAATTACCAACATAATATTCGACTTGTTGGATCGGCAGTGTGTCGATACTAAATTTACAGTCGTCACGCAGTGTGGTATTGCCAGTTGGGTGAAAATCGGACCCGTCTAAAATTTAATTTGAATAAAAATTGTTTGCTTACTTATTCACTTGCATAGTTTATTACGTTAAAGCTAATTTTCATTTTGGGTAACTTAAACACAATATATGTACGCAGTGCAGTTGGAAAATAAATTTTTAAGGCTCCTTTTAAAACTAAATCTGCAAGACGCGAATCGGTAAATAAGTCTCTGATTTAGTCGTTCCAGGTGACAGGTAGTACATAGTTTGGCATGACTTATATAGTATTAGTTTTACTACACGTTTAACTACATACATAACATTGAGTTATTATACCTACATAGTTGGCAAAAGGCAGAGCAAATATACTCCTGCGAAATTTACCTTTTATTGCTGATCGCTGTGCCGTTGGCAAGTTTAGGGAGATTGACAGAGTTATCGGTCCCTGGGTTGGCACTCCCGTTTAGTAGCGGAGGTCCGTGTCCGTTTTCCCGAGGCGTGGGGTTACTTTTGGTGGCTGAGCCGTTCATGGAAGGATAGGCAAAGTTGGTCTGGGAATCTGGCAAGGAAGACTCGTAGAGGGAAAACCTAAAGGAGAAAATGAGTGAAGCTACCGCGTTTTTATGCGTTTTGAGTGGATCTATGACTTTTCAATTGTTCATACCTGTCCGGTTCATATGTGTCCTTTAGGACGTAAGGTCAATGACATAATTTGTGTCAGCTGCAGTGAAGACTACAAAAGCGTTTGGGCTCGATTTTTGCATGCGATCTTAATGTGACCAAGAGTACATGATAGTGTCTCACTCTTTAGGTATAGAAGATAATACTCATAATAGTGTCTCACTCTTCTGTAAAGAGTGAGACACTATTATGTACTCTTGATGTGACCAAGAGTACATAATGTGACATAGGCTTTCTTTACGCGAAACATAAACTCATTTGGCGAGATAGTTTTCTTGGAAATGCTTAGGGACAAGGACGAGTCTGAACAGACGTTCACACGTTCGAGACCAAATTATACTGAGTTGGACTATATTACTTGATGTTTAACTGACCTAACAAGCACCTATAGACTTTCGGAATAATATGAACTTATTACTTACAAAGTTGACTCTATTTCCTACAAACTTGCTGACTGCTGACCTTAACCCGTTGTCGGCTTCAATCACGACATTGTCATCGTCGCTGTCTGCGTCAGGGCTCACAAATATCACTTCTAGTTCCACATTACCTTGCTGAAAAGAAATTCACAAAAGTCACAAAGCTTAAGGGTCACGATGAAACAAGCAAGTGGCGTTTCCAGGTGCACCACATGGGCTAGGTATCTCATGGTATTCTCTGAGTTGTCATTATCAGAGTATTATTTTAAAGTTCTGTGAGACGTGAGCTGAAAGCTTGTAAAATATACACCGAACAAAAAAATAATCTGTTAATCTGAGTAATAACTAGCGACGTTCTCGAAACTGAAAGGTAATTATGAAAATACTTGTCCATTTTGTAATAGCAAAATGAGTTGATCATACGGATTACTTTTCTGGTAATAAGATTGACTTTCCAACAACGTGCCTGTTTTGAAAGCACTTCAACAGCCTGCTGATGTTTGGCCTGCTTCAGGTCGATACCGTTGCAGCTGACGATCGCGTCTCCAACATAGAGTCCTCCCGCTCTGGCTGCTGGCTGGCCCGCATGCACCTCAGAGATCAGAATGGGAACACCGTGCTCACGTCCGCCCTAAAACTTGTATGATTACGGTTGTTTACGGTTAAACCAACGCAAATCGTAAAATCTTGATTTCACGCTACTGCTACAGTGCTACGTTAATGCGTTAATGTTACGTGAAACATCGCTTCAACTAGAGAGCGAAGTTTCACGTGACACTGACCGTTTGTAGGTAAAATGCCTTTCCTTGCGGAAAGGTAACATTTCGTTAACTAACTGGTCTATTCTAGTGGTGAACTCTATTTTCCTGAACTTGTATTTATGTCGATTATGTAGATAGTAGATCCATGGTTTGCGGCACCTAATGCCTTACGCCTTTAACACCTAGAAGTTCTATGTACATATATCTCTCGGCCGCCAGACTCTTGACACTTTGTGGCTTTAGTTTTTTTACCATTGCTCGAGTTACGTGTGTCGTATAGAAGAGAGATCACAAAACCACCATTTGATAGAGAATTGGATAATGAACAGAACATAGTCTATGTCAATTAGGGCTGTAGGACGCACAGGTTTTGCGTTTGGAAGAAAGAAATTATTATTTGTTTGTTGGCTGCTCCAGTAGACATAAAATGGCTTTTTGGATACTTTCCATCAAATTTTTTTCGTACCGTGATTGAAATTCCCAAGCCTTCTTTAGGATCTTTTTGCAAAAGAACTCGTCTTGTGGTTCCAACGCCTTTTTGCTTTCGAAGGCTTAAAGCATCCTGTAAATACAATACACAATTCTTGTATAGTTACATATATACGCAAATATTGCACTTCACAATTATAAAACGTTAAGTAGATAGTAGACAGTGTTATCGTTCATCTGTGAACGGAAAATGTAAACACTGAATTTGTTTTAGGTAAAAACAAGAGTTTTGCGTCAACAAATTGATTTTGTGCGTCAATGTTTACATTGTTTCAAAATCGATTCGTATATAGACGCAACACTGCAACAGTGCTCGCAAATCATCAGGGGGCGGCTTGCACTACTATTACTTAAAAAAACTTACGTGGCCAGGGGGGATAGGCAAATTTTTAGCATTCCCTCTACCACGACATGCTCGAATAACAGTCTTGTGTCGGTGCAGATGAATTTCTGCCTCGAGTTGATTCCAAAGGCGGTCGTGGTCCGCGCCCCGTAGTTCTCGACCGAGCAGTTGAATCTGCTGAATTCTGAAAAAACAGTTCTAGCACTTTTAAATCAATTAAACCGTCAGCAGGAGTTGTTAAGTCCGGGACAGTCAAATACAATGATTACTACAGCAGGCAAAAGTGGAATGCTGCCGAAAATTTATCAAAAATTTAGCTAGTTTACAGCTGTTTTTATTCACTAAAGTCTAGTCCCTCTACATAAGCGCGCCCTGGTGAAGTGTGCACAACGATTTGCTTGCTTCTGCAGACGCATTAGAATTACTTGTATTTGAACGCTTCTCTCAATACGTTTATCTACGCGCCAATAGGAAATAATAACGTCAAAAACAAAAATGATAAATTACCGTCCAGCAAGTTCTTTATCCAAATATTTCGCTGCCAGTCTTGCGCCATAAACCTCTTTCTGAAGGGCACTGACAAAACTGCGTAGGTGGTCGTTCTCTTTGCGGAGGTGGTCTGCTTCTGCCCGAGAGCGCTCGATTGGAAGTAATTCTTGTTTGTACACTTCATTTTCTTGTTCCTGAAAGAAAATCTGTGTATAACTGTGTAATGTATGTAAGCGGTACATTATAAAAGTTGGGGTCAAAAAAAGAGTTGTGTTTTAATTGAAGTCTGACCAAAAAAATGACAGTCGGACAACTACAGCCGATTTATATATGTAACGAAAAGAAATAATTGCAAGCATCAAGAGTACGAGTAGTCACAAAAATCACACCGCCTCTTTTGTCTCAGGGCTCAGCAATTTCTGGGGCCTGTTCCGATAAACTCACAGGTATTTGCAAATTTGGCTGCAAACTCAGGTAGGTAATTCGTAACAAATTAACATGTGTATTCGTTACGAAACACCTGATTTAGCACTAACAAATGGCACCATATTGTGGTCCTGTGAGTTTAGTGAAATTAGCCCCTGGTCAGACTTTAATTAAGTAATTAGCAAAATCTGATTTCAATGCGTTGAAATGTATCTTAAGTTCAGATTTTGCTCTCCTTTTGTTATAAATACTCTATTGATTTAACCAACAAGCCCAATCTGCGGCAAAACCTTCAGTAAGCATCAAGCAAAAAGTTTACTGACCAGAGGTCAGCTAAAGCCTGTTGTGTAGCGATCGTTACCTGTCAAACGGTGGATTGCACTAAATTGGATTAATTGGCGATTAGCTTAAATCGACTCAGCTTAAACTTAAATTTCTTAAATCAGTTCAATCCGCTACACCGATGAGCTGCAGTTGGCGCTTAAGAGTTAATTGGAAACTGCCGATTCAGCCGAGATTTAACTAAATTTATTCAACTGGAAATTCAAATTAGCTCCAACTCAGACTTAAGTTAATCCGATTTGGTGTAATTCACTAAAAAATTAAGAAAACAATCCATAACCAGAGAGAGCAACCTAATCCTAAACAGGGACTATGATTGATATATGTAGTGGCTTTTAATCTTTTGTCAGTAAAAGACTTCCAGATAACAGTCACAGCAATTTGACGCACCCGTAATACCTAAACTACATGAGCTAAACAAACGCACTGGAAAATGTTATCGCTGATTTCTATGTAGCTTTTATGCTAGACAACGCTGTGACGCACGCACAGTTAATCCAAAGTGCTCAGCAAACGAACGCACACGCTTATGAAACCATACTGTCCGCCAGAATCAAAATTAAGGACCTGTTGTGCTGTGGCACAACAGGAAAAAATAGAAAAAACGTGAGAATGGATAAGTAAATGCAAAAACTTATAAAAGAATGTGGAAAATTTACAAGGGCTTAGAGCCGTACCAGTTTTTTTCTGAGCATATCAGACTCATGGGGTGCCGTTTTGCCCAGCAGCTCACATTGCAGCTGGTGAACCTGCAGAGTCAGTTTCTTGCAAAGGGTCTCTTGGCTTGAGCAACGTGCGTCGGCCTCGTAAAAGTCATGGCGGATTTGAATTAGTTCATTCTGAAAGTCAGGGACAAAAAGTATTATTCGTGTCGCGAAATAAAATGATCAGTGTTTACTGGAAATGCTGAGCAGAAAATTAGATTTTGAATTGCACTTCAAATTTTTGTTTCATTTAATCCGAAAATTACGTCCAATCCAAAAAACTACGAGCTTTTAGATGCTTCAGTTTGCTTGCAATTTTGTGTACAAATGAGATACCTAAATGTATGGCAATTATTGAAAGTAAAGGAATTTTATGCGTATGACTGGCTGACTCACCTCTAGCCTTAGATTGGCCTGAAAAACAGTTTGAGCTTTGTGGACTAATTGAGCAAAAGAGGCACTGAGCGCGGTCATTTTCTGCCGACCCTCAAGGGTTATCTCCACCTGCAACAAAGCAAACAGACAATAACAAAAACAGGCAATTTATCAGCTTCATTATTTTAATAATTAAAAATTGAACGATATGATAAAGATGCAATCATTATTGCCGTATAGGTATCATTAACAAAGAGAACCGTTTTTAGTGACGTTTAAGGGTCGGTTCATAACTTGCAGCCGTGTATCCATTCAGCCGGCCAGATGACAAAATCATCACGCCACAATTTGATCTTATATCATACCTGTCTTGAAATAACAGTGCAATAACTAACGACAATAACTAAGTGCACGCTGCTAGATTCACAGCGTGCCGTATAAGTTAGTTATAGCACTGCTGTAGGCGTGCATCTTAGTTATTGCACTGTTATTTCAAAACAGTTATAACATAAGTACATTATAATACTTTGTAGCGTGCACTCAGCAATCATTTGCACTGGTACGTGAAGCCCGCGTTCATAAACTCGTGCGCTGCGCGCACTCGTTTATGCACTTGGAGCTTCACGTAACAGTGCGTATAAATTACTGAGTGCACTCTGCATCGTGCTATAACCTACACTTATACACTGCTGCACTGCACTGTGTAAACTTGCCGGCTGAATGGACATACAGCAGTAAGTATTAGGCTCGATTCATTCTTACAGTCGTATGTTCGTTCAACCGACAAAATGACGAAATAATGACGTCACAGGCGCTGGCTGATCCATTGCACTAGGTTGCTAGTGAGTAGTGACGTCATTCTGCCGGCTGAACGGACATACAGATGAAAGTATGAATCGAGCCTTAATTGAGCCTTAGGTTTGTAATATTTCAACGCAGTTGAAGAACCTGATCAGCATCGACTTCACCCAGCATCAGATCCAAATCAACAAACGCTTTATCAAAGTCTTTTTCTAGAATATCCAGCCATAACATTGGCGTCCCAGAAGAGCCAGCGCCGAATGACTTGGAAGGGCTGCCGCGCAACATGGCAGAATAAATTGGCACGACAAATCAATACGAAAAATCAATAATAACAATTGACTAATTATCAGATTAATAGGCAATGTGTTCAATCACAATAATTTGGTTAAAATTAAGTATAAATTTGGTAATTCTTTGAAGCATGTTTTATCTGAAACCGAGAAGCAAGTAATGTTGATAAAGAAAGCATGTAAAATATATTATAAACTAAATTTGTATCTGTAATTGTCTGCATTATAGCATGGGGATCCGTCATAATAAGCTCAATGTGTGAAAACGGAAAGGCTTAATTCTATAAAACTATGCAAGAGATAAAATATGCCGGAAAACATTAAAGCGGTTTTTTAAAGAGGTCACATTGAGAATTTCCTACCATTAATGAAGGTAGTTTTTAGAAGGGTGTAACAGTATAATATGAGATACTGATAGCATGACGGTTAGGTATAGGCAGATGCAGTGAATGTAAGTAACTTCCTACACTAAGGGCCTTATCCAAAATTGGATTTATCGGATTAGATTTAACTTTTTAAAGCCCTTAGTTGACGTGAGGAGACACTTGCATTTTGGCGAAATAATTTCCACTGGAGTCAAGTACACTGAGACAGTCAGCCGTGACTGAATGGATCATGTTGCGACTATGTTGATTTTTTTAAAACATTGGGTTGTCGACAATAGGTATGCAAAGCAGCAAATGGGTAGCCCTTTATTTTTGTCGTGTCCATGTTGTCCGTCCGTCCCCCGTCGTTGTCGTTGTCGTCGTTGTCGTCGTTGTCCTTAAAATTTTGTGATTTTTAGGAAACTGACCAACTGCATTTGCTTCCGCTGATTAAACGGACTCAACTTATTGTGGTCCATAACTTAAGATCAATTTCGGGGCAAACAAGTACAAGCATTTCAAGAATAAGCAAGAAGCAAGCAGACAAGTCAGCTGCTCATCAGTTCAATCCCATCCCTACGCATTACGCAACATATGTCACCTGATTAAAAGGATGTAAACAGTCAAGCTTAACGTAGACGTAATTAAAGTCAATTCTGTCTGACTGACAAACAGCGCTCTGAAACTGAAGTCCGTTTAGTCCGGAGTTTTAGAAATAGCATTTTTGGCGTTATTTTATACCTTTGAGTCGAACTATGTAAACGCCCAGTGTTCTTACTGAAAAAGCCTAAATTTTAAGAAATTAACTGATGAATACTACAAAAGATGATATGTAACTAGAAATGAGTCATAGTCTGCGTCCAGAGGTCAAGTTCCACTGCCGAGGACCATTTTTGTTCAGTAACGACATACTATGTGGAATATTAGACCTATCTGTTCAAAAGAGGCGGCAGCAAAATTTTTGGACCCGCCTGAATGGGGCTGACTATGGCCCTTCCAATTAATACAAAATAAATGGAGCATAAGCAGACGATAAATCATAGGATTTAGTGGAAGCTTAAATGCCGGCAACGGGGGATTAGAATTGACCCAACTTTAATTGGGTTCAGATGCTCAACTCGGCTGCTGAAAGCCAAATATATAGGTGGGCCGCTGAAGAACATAGGAAAGTCGGACTTTCTGATATCTTGTGTTCAAAAATACTTGCTGTTTTTAAGTTAGTACATTTTTACTTAGGACTAATTCCTTTATTTGATTAAAGGGTTAATCTTAATTGGACTAAACGGTTTAAAAATTATGCTTAAAAATTCCAAGAGTCAAGAAGACCTAACGGACTTAACTTCTAGAGCTCTGCTTTTAGTTACACTAAACGGACTTTAAATGCAGGTTAGTGGTATGCGTGCAAATTAAATGCGTTTAGGTACACCGTTCAGGTTTAGGTAAATGCGTGGGAGTTTAGGAATGGGTTCGGACTAAAATTAAGCCGCTGATTTATTTTAACTCGTGTAGGCTGATGGTCATTTCCAAATCTCAAGTCACGTCCGTTTAATCCGGTAAAGGAACTTAGTTCAACTCCTCTGGTCTGGTCAAGAAAGGGTTAAATAAATAAATGTAAGAAAGCAGTTTTAGGTTTAGGCCTGTAGAAACAAGAAGACAGCATACTAAACATGTTTCAAAGTTTAAACATGAAGCGAAAGAGCAACTGAACACAGTGACACAAAGGCATCTAATTTGGCTGAAACGCTGCAAATTAGGGGTAGAAATCAGGGCCGAATGGCAAAATGTTTTATTGTTGATAAAATTGAATATTAGATTGGTGGGGGATTTAGAAAAATAGACACAGAGACTGAGGCTTTCTGTGGTCGCAAATCAGGCTACTGTTGACAATTTAATTACATTGGCCGGTTAGCCGAAGCTCGTTCGTCTTACAAGGTCTAAAGTTTCACAGCTAAGAAACTAGATCATGTACGTAGGTCACAAAAATGAATTAGCAGCTTATATTAACTAGACTCATGCTGAAGTTTGTTAGACTACATAAAAACGTTTAGGAGTTACAATAAACTGATTAGATAATGAGCATTCAACACATCTAAAATTGCAATTCTTTAGTTACTCTGGAAATTCAAGTCCTACCAAAAAAGCTATTAATTAGTTAATTTATTACGTTATTAACTTTATAGCTACCGTTGTACCTACCTTCATCCATATATACATACATAGCTACATACAGTACTAGCCAAAACTAAAAGTCTGAATTTGCGTTTGCGGATAACCTCAACTGGCGTGGTCGGTAGTTCGGTACTTTTTTGGGTCGAATAAACAGGTGCGGCTATCGGATTGGTCGGCTAAATGTGTCCTACATGTCGCGATAAATGACATCCATATTCCACAGTCTTATGGCTCCCAGGGCCCGGTTTCATAAAAAAAGCACTAATAACTAATAACTAATTATTAGTTATTAGTCCGCTAATATTAGTAGCCTAATATTGCGTTTCATAAAACTTAGCTGCATTCAAATATTAGTTATTAGTACTAATGCACTAATATATATTTGAATGTCAGCGTTCAGCGTGAGCAGCATTGGGATTTAGGAATCCGACGTTTCCTGATTCCGATGCGCCGGTTACAGTTACATTATTGCAATGAGAGTAGGTTCCTATTGCTAACTATGTCGCTAAGCCCATCTAACCTATACTCTTACACAAACATTGCCTTTTTGGGACCTGCCAGCAGTATTACAACAGAACTACATGCACTTATAGCAGACAGTTGTAATTACGTAGCGACCTCGTCTAAACAGTAAAAAAGGCTAAAAATCTAAAAACTACACATTTACAATGTAGTCACTATTATATATATGCAATACAAAAACACATTTTCGCCTTCAGCGTTATGAGCAGCTGAACCAAAGTTATTTTCAAAGACTCAATTTGACAAACTCCAGGTCCAGACTGCTAAATCAAGGCCTAATTGTTCCTATTCCCAAATTCCAGATGGGGTCAGGGAGAGTTGGTCAGTCGGAGGGAGTGAGGGACCCGGAGATGGCACAGATATGTAGAAAATTGAACTAAGCTGGGGCACAAGTGTATTGCTGGCAAAGACTGTGATTATAATCTTATTTACAGAAATTTATGAAGTAGGGTATGAAGTCTGGTTTTAGAATAGACTTTTGATTCTAGAAATTTTAAAACTTGCTTATTGGATAGAAAGTGGAGATACTGTTGCTAGTTTAGGTAGTTTGCAGAATGTTTATATAGGTGCACAATCCAAACTTAAGAGTGACCAAAAATACTGGATCATGAAGCAGATAATACAAGCGTTTTCTTTATGAAAATAGTAAAGTGCAGGCAACAAGAGTACAGCGAGTAGTCACATAAATCACAACACTTGTTTAGTCCCAGGGCTCTGCAATTTTTGCTCAGACTTTGAAAGGTATTGGCATCACGTTTACCTATGTATGTAGTCAAGTACTTTAAAAGCTCAAAAATCTATTGGTTAATGTCTGTTAAATAATAAACTGACAAGTAGGTAAAGCATTGTCATTTCAAAAAGCTTAACATTATTACTTTGCGACACAAGTTCACATAAAAAGTACAATTTCCAATGAAGTTGTTTTGTCAAAAAGTTGCAACAAATTTACGCGTTCCGCAGATATTTTGCGCACTGATGAAACCTCATTTCGTCATAATTGTGTTAGTGCATAGGTACATAAATACTGATGGCCTATTAGGTATTATAAAGTATTTTTTCAAAATCAAAAAATATTTTAAATTTCAAGTGCGATGATTCACGAAGGAATTAATTAACGCATCACGCTAATGAACGATAATTTTTGTAGCACAAAATTTTGGAGCATTACAACTTCGTTAACTTCACAGGTAAGTTATCCCAAGTTTGATATTTTGATAAGCTGTTTCTCAAACACCTTCGACTAACGGATGTGGGCAGCTGGTGAACAGCGGACAAGCCGAAGCCATACTATCAACGAGTCTAATGTGTCCGTCCGCCTCAACAACCCAAAAAATTTCAGGCTCTACACCAAGACGCTTTTAAAACCCACGAAACATTAAGGAAAGGCAGGGAAAGTTTCAAGTGTTTTCTTCCACAGGGGAATACGTGGAAACACGAGTGATAGGAAGGAAATAAGGGGAGGCAAAAATGGTCACTGTGGCATCAATCAAAGCAAAGAAAAGCTTGGAAAACTCCTAAAGAAAATATTGTGGGAATAGGCTTAGGAGACTCTTTAACGGCTCAAAACCAACACCCAGGCAGGGCCTACTTACTTCTGCCGCTTTTGTTGTGCACTGAATTCTTCCCTCTTTCTCAGAGCACTTCTCTCAAATCCGCTGCTGCCGTAAAATTATTGGAATGCGAAACAACAAACAGTCTAGCTAAACAACCTTCTGAAAATTTTGCGTGACTGAGTATTCAGTGACCGTTAACCAAACGCATCCATTGATTGGATACTATCAAAATGTTACGTTAAGGACTAAGGCAACATTCATTCATATCTATGGCCGTTTATCAATTCAACACTAGATAAAACGCCACTTACATTTACCTACCTATTTATTATTTATTTACATGTACCTAATCATTTGCAATATACCTACTTGCAAAAATTTCCATTAGCTAGCTAACATTGATATTAACGAAAGGAAGAGCACGATACTAGATTCACACACTTGCACTCTTGTAGGTGTGCACTTAGGTAATAATGAGCTAGAGCACTGTATAACTCGTATAGTTATCTTAACTTAATAACTTAATTAAATAACTAATACTTTGAATAGTACACTCAGTACACGCGATCGAACGTGTAGCCCAAGCTGCGGGCACTTGTTCATGCAGTTGGCGCTTCCTGCAATAGTGTGTATGAATCATAGAGTGCACTCTATGTACATACATCGTGCTATTAAAAAATTTGTAATTTGATCACAATGTGGTATGAGTATTTTGTAACTTTTCCGACTGAACGTACATACGGATGTAAGCAGGAATCGACCCTAAAACATCAATTATTAAATGTTATAGTAAATAAAACTAGCAAAATTACAATTATTCCGTATATAAGTAAACTACTTGCTGTCTCTCAACCAGTACAGCGACACTGACTGTGCAGTGCATACCATCTTAGACACTAAACAATTCTCATAGAAGAAAATTTTGTGTGGGGTGACATGTTTTTATAGTTGTGAGTTCGGCATAAAACGAAGTTTAAGAGTTTTAAATAGCAAGAACAACAATGTTAACAACAGAACATAAATGTAAAAAAAATCGCATGAACCACGAGTTTAGTCTTAAGTTTGCAGCTTCCAGTCTACTTTAAAATGACCCAATGAAAAGTAAAGACGCCAACTTTTTGGTTTTTCAAGACTTCAAAATTGACAATTGCTGATACATGACAATGCATCTAAATACCTACAAGAAACAAATTGTCAGACAGTTTGAGACCAATTTTTTAGCGCACACATGTCACAATGTACGACATGTCATTTACTCGACGACATGTCACAGTGGACTAAAGGAAGAATCTACAAAGAAAAATGACTACAGGTTTAATAGAAAAAGAATGGCATAGATGTTTGTCTGGCAAAAGAACATTCTGTAAGCTGGAGAAGAATAGTAGTGAATAGAAAAAATTTTGGCCAATTCTCCAAAGGATTGATTTGGGCAAAGTTGGTTGACTAAGCCAGGCCGGCCGTGGAAAATGATGTTAATCGTTGGAAATGGTTCCAACTGTGGGAATCCCATGGCGGGGCCAATTTGATGCTTTTTGAAGCTTCTGCTTGGTTTTGGTGGAACAAAGGGAAAAATTGCCACCATTTGTAAAACTGGGAAATTTTCTCAATTACGTCTTCTGCGCTGGGCTTAAGTCGGCTTATAGCTTGGCTCCAAGACGGCCGACCAGGCTTAGCTACTTTCATTAAAAATCGGAACTAAGCAATCAGAGTGGAAGAAAAGTCAAAAGGCTCAAAATGCCGGTAGGCGGCCTCATCCGCCTTGTGTAACATTTTGGTTCGTTTTCGTTAGATTACCAATGTTAGAGACTGACTGACTGACAATGGTAGTCTTTTAGATTTTATGGTTTATCTGGGCGTCTGAGGACTATTTGCAAGGGGGTACGGTAAATAGATAATCATACACTCTAATATACATACGTACACTCTTTTAATTTGCATTTGTTTTACACCTTTTTGGAATGAAATACACCCACTTCCTTGGTGTTGAGTTTCGAGAAACAGGTTTCGACACCAATCTATCTTCAAACCAAGAGTACATACATAATAGGGACTCTAATAGGGACCCTCACTATTAATGCTATCTTGGTCACACTCATACACAGCTGCAACTCAAACGTTTAATACCACAGTTCGAAATTCATAGTTAAACATTATAAGAACCAAGTCATAAGATCAAATAAACGAACAATAGGTACAGCATATGAATCGAATAGGAACACCGTCTTCTACCAATGCACATTGCAGAAATGAATACACACTGGTCGAAATTAAACAAGAATGTCTTGTGAGTAGAAAATTTTCAGTGTTGAGGGATTTTTTAGTGGTAAGTTCGATCTCCCCCGCTTAGGAATACTCTTGTTTTGGAGTTATAGTCGTAGCCTGGTATAATTCCAACCCAAGGAAGAGGTGAATCAGTGCGCCAAACAGTGCTCGAACAAATTCTGGGCGTAAAGAAAAAAAGATTTTTCAGTGAGTTTTTAAATTATTCTCATCAGTAGTATATTAGTAGTAGTAGTATTATATTAGTAGTATATTCTATATCAGTAGTAGGACAGGGGCTATTCTATAGCACGTGCACAGTTGGCCTTGGTTTAAAGTCAGCCAACAGCCACTTCTATAGTACGTGCACAGTTGACTTTACTACGAAATAGGCGAATACCATCTTCTATAGCACGTGCACAGTTCAATATTTAAGAAATCTTGTCGATTTTTAACATGAAAGCCATCTCAATGCATCATTTTTATGTGTCAGCGATGGCAAAGAGACAGCTTTTTTGTTTTTTCATCTTAATTATTAATACATAGAAAATACACACAACATTACAAAGGATAATATGTAGCAAAGAATTTCGGCAATAACGTCCATAAAAGGCGTTTGACTGTGGAGCCCTTGCCACCAAAACTCGACCAAGTTAACAAGGAGCATTATTCTGAGCACCCCAATTCGAAAGACCACCATATGCCATCATCCGTTGAAATTCTAGTTCCTGACGCCGTGCTGTTTAAGGAAAGCCAAAGCAGTAGCTTCAATTTTGCAAATATCCCCGATTTAAAGTAGTGAAGGATCCATATATAAGATAAAAAAGGTGGAAATGTCATGGTTTATTATCAAAGTAAGGGCAAAACTGATTAAAACCGACAAAGTTTCCTAAATATTGAACTGTGCACGTACTATAGAAGATGGTATTCGCCTATTTGTACTAAAGTCCAACTGTGTACGTACTATAGAAGTGGCTTTTGGCTGACTTTAAACTAAGGCCAACTGTGCACGTACTATAGAATAGCCGGGACAGGATGTGCTGGATTGGGAGTCAAAAAATGGGGAGCAAACTGCCTTTCCCCCTCCTCCCCCCTCATTTGGGGGGAGGGGAATTTGCTCCCGCTTTTTGGACGTTTTATGAAAACCGGTTTAAACCAGTTTCTGGAGGGGGGAGGAGATTTGCTCCCGGTTTTTGGACGTTTTCTGAAAACCGGTTTAAACCAGTTTCTGGAGGGGGGAGGAGATTTGCTCCAGGTTTTACCATGCCCAGTTCAATGCCGCTGGTCCCAAGGTCATATCTCGCGACCTATGACCCGCGAGTGACCGGTCGACTACCTAACTTTGCTTATACGTGTCCGAATCACTTAATATTTGTGTTGATACCTACGTAATCGACCATGGACAGTTTAATGACACTAGTGCCGAGGTCATATCTAGCTAATGTCGACCTACAATTTGCGACTAATTGGTCGACTTGCAGCGTTGCTGAGCGTAAAATTAGAATTTAGTTTTAACATTCCTACGCGCATAAGTTAAAGTTTAGTCCAACTTGAGCACATACCTTATTTTTAAACTATTTGCCACCCCTCCGCTCGCGCCCTTCCTTTATACACATATTCAAATATTTATACACTGTGTGGTGGTATTATTACATTACATCATTTACATTAACGTTTATTTTTACTATCATGCCGACAATACATCTGTCATTAGAAAAATAATTCAAACAATAGACTCTAACACATGTTTTTGATTGTTTAAAATAGGCAAGTGTTTACAATTTCACCTGGAGGGTTTGTATGAATTCGTTGCTGCACTTTTTAATTCAATTCTGCACTTCAATTCAATCCTGCAATTATTATTTTATCTGCTATATACTGTGTACGTATTCTAAGTGTCAACATTGCTGGCGTATTCTGAAGTTGCCCAACTCTGAATTGGTCCAACGGCTGCCATTGGCTGTCTTGCGTATACGTGAAATTGTTTACTCTGCCACTCACTGCGCACGCAAACGTCAACTGTTAAATATGCTCCGCCTTACTCCTTATTTAAATAGTAATTATTAGGAAGAGTATGCTACTGAATGTACCCTACTGAATTATGTATGCATTGTCACAATTATTTAAGATAGAGTTGCGGGGAGGGGGGCTATAGGCTATCGTCTAACACAAACCGTAGCATATGATTGTGATAAAGTGAAGGAACCCACTTACTTGATGACAAGGTCATGTTCCGTTTTTTTCTATTTTTTGGGGGAGTTTCTCCCGACGTTTGACGTTTGAGGGACTTGAACTCAAAATGAATATAAAAGTGAAAATTTACATTTCTTTGAAAATTTGAAGTTCAAGGTTTGAGGTTAAGGTCTGAGGAGCCTTGCTCCCCCCTCAAAACCCAATGTACACCTGTAAATAAAATCCTGAACTTCTTGTGCGGTGACTTAATTATTTTATTATACATAAATAAATTCCACGAACAATTTGACGAAATGCACAAGGGGTTGTAATCCCCACAGAGATAAATAATTTGGTGGCAGCCAGCCAAACTCAATCGTAGACTGAGTGTGGCTGGCTGCCAAGCATATTCGGTCCTCAACACTTGAACTTTTGTGCCATCAGTTCAGTGATGACTTTATTCACGAAGCCAGCTTCATTCGTCTTGGCGGGAGAACTGGAGGGCGGGGCTGGATACGTCCCGCCGGATTGGTTGGCAGTTGTGTCCACGTGTCTACACGCCAAGGACGGTACTGGACGCTGAATGTTAGCGGGAACATACTGCGGCGTGATTGGCCGCACGGTGAAAATAAGTTCGCCATGTTGCAGGCGAACATGTCGGGTGGAGACGGGCCACCAGGATTTATCCAAAGGATTTGAGCGGGGGAAGTTGCCAGGAGGGCCTGGGTTGGGACTAGGTTGGTAGACACCTTGGTGGCGTGTGTTGGACTGCCAGGAACGATAGCTGGGGCCCGAGGTATGGACTCTGAGAGTTGGTTGCGGATGGGGCACCTGGACTGTCCGGTGGATCGAGGTATCTGACGGGCTGGTGCAGCTGATTAGGCCCGAAATGTGTTGGCCCGAGGACCAACACTGGCACCCCAGGAATTTGTATTCCTACTGGATGCCTGAATACGCCCGCCACGCAGCGCAAGTTGTGAGCCGCTGTACACAGTAACGGCTGTTCGAGGATGCGGCTGCGGGTCCGCTGGTGCACTCCAAGCCGCCCCACGGAAATGACGGGCTGGTGGTAAAGATTGGGCACCTCGCCAACGGTGGAGTCGTGCTACCACTGAGGTGGGACCCTGGAATCCTTGGTCAGCGTGGGGGAACAACTGTCGCAATTCTGGTCTATTGGCTTCCCATTTCACAGTCCGACCTTGGCGATGACCGGAGCCATAGGGACGGGAAGGACGACCGCCCCATGACAATAGCAAGGGTCCCTGGTTGAATCTGGCATGTACTCCACCTCCGGAAGGAAATATGGGAGGGTTAGCAAACTGCGGTTGGATTGGCCTGTTTGGCCACGACCACGGCGCTTCTCGAGTTTGAGTCTGTCGAGGGGTCGAAGGCTGAGGGGCTGGCTTGGGGCCGAACACATGGCTTTCCAAATGTCGGAAGAGCCCCTTATGGTCGCGGCGATGCATCTCTGGCGGACCCCTTTGAGAGTCTTTTTTGAAACTCGCAAGAGGGTGAGGATGGAATCATTGCCGCGGTCACACTCCCAGAGAGCCAACAAGAATAGCCTCGACCAGGACAGTGTACCCACGACTGCGCAGCTGCTGTTCTTCCTCCGCGTACTTCTGAATTTTCTTGTCGCGGGCATTAAGGAAGGCCTCTGTGAAGTTGGAGTTGACGATGGAAATGTCCAGGAAATGGGCCGTTTTGGTGCTTTCATTCATCAGCAGCAGGTCTGGCCGTCCCCTGGTGTTCGCCAGCGGCACCCGTCTGTTCTCTCTCAGTTCTGCGCCCTGGCGTTTTGGGATGGCCTTCTTGATTATGTCCACGACTGCATTGTGGCGCTGTGTGTAGCGTGTGCCATGGATCTTGATGCAGCCGTTCAGGACGTGGCCCAGCGTTTCGAGCACTCTTTCACATCTCTGGCAGTAGCGCTCGGGCTTCCGGCAGCGGACTGGGCATAGGTTCAGTCGGGCCCTGTGGATAAAGTTGTAATCCTTGGCCCGGAGGTTTCTGCCGTTGTTGAGAAAGTATCCTTGATCCGTATTCGGGACACTGTTGCAAAGAGTTTTCCCCTGCGAAGCCGTGAAGGCAAGCTGCTGTGTGTAGTAGCAGGCAACAGCGCGGCGCAGGACAGGCACAATAACCTTGACGCCTTTTGCTCCAATGGTGACTGGGTCTTGAGCCCCTGGAATATGGACAGAAAGGCGCAGGAAATTATGATCTTCCACGGCCATGATGGAGAAAAACTTATTCAGATACCGGATGTCGGATATGAGGTTGGCCGACATCGTCATGGTCTTGGCCTTAAACGACGCGGCAGATCTCGAGTTCAAATACCGGCAAATGGTAGTGGGGTCAATATTTTTCAGGTGCCCCTGGGTGCTCTGGCCGGTCATGATGGCTTTTTTGTTTTGTTTATATATTTTATATATATATAGATATTTATACACTGTGTGGTGGTATTATTACATTACATTATTTACATTAACGTTTCTTTTTACTATCATGCCGACAATACATCTGTCATTAGAAAAATAATTCAAACAATAGACTCTAACACATGTTGTTTGATTGTTCAAAACAGGCAAGTGTTTACAATTTCACTTGGAGGGTTTTTATGAATTCGTTGCTGCACTTTTTAATTCAATTCTGCACTTCAATTCAATCCTGCAATTATAATTTTATCTGCTATATACTGTGTACGTATTCTAAGTGTCAACATTGCTGGCGTATTCTGAAGTTGCCCAACTCTGAATTGGTCCAACGGCTGCCATTGGCTGTCTTGCGTATACGTGAACTTCGTGCGGTGACTTAAGTAATGCGCATCAGTTGGGCACCCCAAAGTCACGTGGTCTGAGTTTAAAATGACGACCTCCAAAACAAAC
This sequence comes from Trissonchulus sp. WLG1_4, assembly GCA_030248245.1. NCBI lineage: Eukaryota > Metazoa > Nematoda > Enoplea > Enoplida > Ironidae > Trissonchulus > Trissonchulus sp. WLG1_4. Next base: position 40,781 of record JASANF010011262.1, read on the forward strand.
AGCCGATTATATGCGTTGGGCCAATGCAGAGTTGGGCCATTTCAGACCTCACCACATTGCTTCCCTTGTTGATGTGTTCACTATTCATTTTATGTTTGCCTATTATTTAGTTAGCTAGTGTTTATTATTATATCATGAGTCTATTATTCAATTAAATACTGTACTAACTAAATTGAAACTAACAAATTTATCATTTTCAATTTTCTTAATGTTTTCATTGTGGTCGATTTCAATGAAATATTCGTTCATTATCTTCATTATACGACATGCATATTATTTGTTTTGTTTGTAAAAATAAGGTAATTGTTACTTTACCAAGCAACAGAAGTTATTTACTAATGCTAGGTCGATTCATACACTCTTGGTGTCTGTATCAAAGTAATGACCGTTGTTAATTAAAAGACTATTTTTATAGTGCTTGGACTTTTTACATGACTTATGACTTGTCAGATTAGTACCTAATTTAGTGTTTATTAGGAAGATTCACATAATGTTGGTGTCCAAGTCTAGGTTATCGGCTATGCCTTGTTCAATAACAGTGGTTTCAAGGCTTTTGGTCAAAACCTAGCGGTCGATTTATGTGTTGAATGTGTAACTGCCATATTACTTGTTCAAATAACTTGGTTTAGTTGTCAATACCTAGGTTATTCAACACGGCGCGTTGAACGGTACTAGTACCGAGGTCATAACTCTGTACCTATCACCCGCAAGTGATCGGTTGATTTTCTAACTTTGCTTATACTCGTCCAAATCACATAATCTTGGTGTTTATACCTAAGTTACCGACTAGGCCACGTTCATTGGCACTGGTTTCAAGGTCACTTGGCACGACCTATTGGTCGCGGATGATTGATCGAATGTCTAATTTTGCTTCTACTGGTTACAACCACTTACAGTACTGTGCAAAAAAAGTTCCCTGTTCGTCGGCGTAGGACGAGCTTCGTCGTTCGCGAAAAGTGACGAACGGTGGCCGGAAAGTGACGAATAAAAAATTTTTAATTTTTCACTTTTTTACACTGAAAATGTGTTTTGGAGCACTTTTTAAAAAATTTTTGAAAAAATTTTTTGTTCGTCACCCCCGCTTTTCGCCGCCTCCCCCGGCAGACTTTTTTCTTCCCGCAGTCCTTATGTGCCCTAGTCAACACAGCTGTGTGTAATAACTATAGGTGTGTGTGCGTGTTTCTACATATCATAATACAATGTTTCAGGCCTTCATACGCAGTTACGTTTATTTGTTGGCGTGTGTGTTGTGAGAAAAGGAGTTGATAGAACACTGACAGCCTTCACATTCACATGTCATTCACTCCACTATTCCAATATATCAGTAGAGGTATGCAAATCAGTTTGAAATTAATTGCTTCCAATTTGTTTACACAAACACACGTGTACAATATTATTGATATTGTTCGATGCAAAACATCAGTAACTTATGATCTATAAAACTTTTACTTTCAAAAATGGTGTCCCTTTAGTCGTATGCCTGTTTCATAGTAGTCCTTATTTTTGTCTCTCTATTTGTGCTTAACCAGTTTCAAAAAACCTACATAAACAAGAGCAATGTTTGGTTTAAAATTTTGAAACCAATTGAAGAAGATTCTAAAAAAGTTATTATGCAAGTTAATGCATGCATACACTGCATTGACTCCGTTGGAACAAAGATTGAGCTCGCAACAGGTTTTTTGTCAAACATGACAAACTACTGAAAATTTCCACTGTTTTTCTTTTGCAGCAAACTGCTGCTTGTTTGCACAGTACTGTAGTTTTTGTGTGTACACCTACATAATCGTAACCTTGTTACGTGGGCCAATTTGCTGTTACGTTTTGAATGCACATGCAATGCGTGGCGAACCAGCTGCTTTGCTACATAACAGCACGCACACACACACACATACATGTAATGCAATGCAATGCATGGCGAACTAGTATGTACATGCACACACACACAAACACATACACACACATACATGCAATGCAATGCATTGCAAGTGTTATAGCTAAAGTAACAATTAAAGAAAATTAATGACTTTTTCAATTGGGGTAAAAACAAAGTAATAAATTCAACGGCAATTAGGGCCTAAATAATGAAGTTAGTCATGCTCAGTGACTTAAAATTGGTATTTTTAGAAACTAAAACCGGAGTTCGCGGAATTTTAGAGACAAATTTTGGCAGAGTCCAAGGGAACCGTGCTGAGTAATAGTTGAAATATAAATAGAAAAACGTTTTTCCAAAAAGTTGGCTTTTTCTTATTTGGGCTGGTTTGTTTTCAGGCTGTTTTTGGAGTTTGTTCACCCCGTCTTGTGTTTCTTTTACTCTGGATTGCTACCCATCACGCAATTGTAATTTGTCGTAATAGGAATCTAACTAAAGCATTAAAGCCAAATCGTAGTGGCCTTTTCTACTGTTTAGTTATCATTCCTCTAACTCTCATTTCAGATCACACCTTATAAGTCCACCCCTTTAGTCCTTATTACATTTTGGCGCTGCGAGTAGGGTACGAGGTGTGACGTGACGGTGTGAAGTGTGACGGCCCGAGGTGTAACGATACGAGGTGTGACGTGACGGTGTGAGGTGTGACGGCCCGAGGTGTAACGGTATGACGTGTGACGGTAAAGAGTGTGGCGGATAAAGTGTGAACGGTTTGACTTTTCGGGCAGGTTGCAACGGCAATTAGGGCCTAAATAATGAAGTTAGTCATGCTCAGTGACTTAAAATTGGTATTTTTAGAAACTAAAACCGGAGTTCGCGGAATTTTAGAGACAAATTTTTGCAGAGTCCAAGGGAACCGTGCTAAGTAATAGTTGAAATATAAATAGAAAAACGTTTTTCCAAAAAGTTGGCTTTTTCTTATTTGGGCTGGTTTGTTTTCAGGCTGTTTTTGGAGTTTGTTCACCCCGTCTTGTGTTTCTTTTACTCTGGATTGCTACCCATCACGTAATTGTAATTTGTCGTAATAGGAATCTAACTAAAGCATTAAAGCCAAATCGTAGTGGCCTTTTCTACTGTTTAGTTATCATTCCTCTAACTCTCATTTCAGATCACACCTTATAAGTCCACCCCTTTAGTCCTTATTACATTTTGGCGCTGCGAGTAGGGTACGAGGTGTGACGTGACGGTGTGAAGTGTGACGGCCCGAGGTGTAACGATACGAGGTGTGACGTGACGGTGTGAGGTGTGACGGCCCGAGGTGTAACGGTATGACGTGTGACCGTAAAGAGTGTGGTGGATAAAGTGTGAACGGTTTGACTTTTCGGGCAGGTTGCTTGTTCTAACACGAAGTAATGGAGTCCCAGTGGACAACGTGGTTTAATATTATTGTAGTGTGACATTACCAGCTGTTAGGGCTCAGTGTGTACGTGAACAGTACGTTTGTTAGGACGTAGGTATTTGTGTTTTTGCACATTGGGTCGATTATAACAGTGACGGTACGTAAGTCCTGGGTCTCGTTCTGTCTCAGTCTGGGCGTACGTGACAAAACAGTGGTGTGGTACGCGTATGAGTGACACTGAAAGTGGTTCATTGTTCCCCCGGAGGGAACTAAGGTACTAGGCTAGGGAAATAGAGCGCGAAGTCGCCCAGGAAATAGAGCGCGAAGTCGCCCAACTAAGGGAAGAGCTTACTCAACTGAATACTGCGACAACTAACCTAAGGGTAAATGAGCGTCGCAAAACGGGTCGCTACTTTAATTTAGCAAACTTTTATGGTGACTTCGGTGAAGATTTCGAAGAGTTCTTTGAACTGTTCGAACTCTTGAGCCGAGCTGAAGAGTGTACCGAAGCCCAAACAGTTGTGAAGCTTCCAGCTTACTTTAGGGGAAATGCACTGGAAGTGTACAGGTCACTACCTGATGCGACTAAGGAAAATAACAACCTTCTTTGCGGTGCGCTACATGAGGCGTTTCGACCCCCAGTAAAGAAATTGGTTAGTTCGGAGGAGTTGCACAACCGACATCAGCTACCCGGTGAATCAGTGGCAACCTACGCGAGAGAGCTGCAACGATTGGGGCGTGCAGCATACCCGATTATGGACGGTCAGGCTAGGATGGTAATGTTACGTGGACTCTTTCTGGCCTGTAACAATGTGCCTATTAACAATATGTAACAATATGTCTATTATCGGTTTTTAAACCCTTTGCTTGGTCCTACCGTTAAACGGCCACTTTTGAGCCTGAAACCTTGCACGTTAATCCGATACAAAAGCAACTTTTTTGCATTGCCTAAAACGGAAACTTTACCAACAACAATTTATCTGCCTTTCAGGGCCATTTTATACTAAAGTATTTATTTCCATGAGTAAAACTAAGTACCTGTATAATGTCGATAAACAAATGAGGGCAGTAAACGTTTTGACAGTTTAAAATAAAGCTTCGGCAAGAGCTTCAAACAATTTTCAAATTTTAAACTAAAGCGACTAACAGAAACGTCATATTTTGATGAAAATATTTGTAAAATAAAAACGGGTTAGACCTTTTTTGATTGGCTTTTCTGAGTAGTATAAGAGCCAAAATATATTACATACAGTTTTCCAAAGTTCTCAAAATACACACAAAACACACAAATCCAATTTTTGAGCCATAAATTAGACGCAGAAGTTTAAATCAATTTCAAAATTAGCTCAAATATTCCTGTCTCCATTTGCAATGTCTATGTCAAACTTGATTATGTTCGATCAAGTATTATATATTTTAATTTTTGCAAAAACTTTACGTAACTACCACCTTACGCAAAGAGCTGGATTTAATGTATACCTAAATCCAAATATTTAAAACGGCATAACTGGTCATTTAGTTTTTGGTCGGAAACAGTTTGTATAATTAATTCACTTGGAGACTTGTGGACCAGTCACATTTGAAACTACATACCTAAGAGCTGGATTTGACTAATACCCACGAACAAAACACATATACAACTTTCACTAAGATAAACGTTGTATTTTACACATCAATGTTGAAAAGAAGCCTGCTGCAAGTCATTCACAGGCATGATCATATAGCTAGACACACACGCACACACACCTATTGTTAATTTCATCACACACCCTTACGTTTCGATCCAGGGTCATCATAAGAACCTGTTGCGGTGTGCCGCAACACCAAAAACCGTACGGATTTTGCAATAGTTTGTCATATTTGACAACAAGCACGTTTTGCGAGTAGGATTAAATTGATTTTGATTGATGTTATTGCGACATGCTTGCATAGCCGAGGATATTCATGGAATATATAACGCGGCATCAAAATATTTTTAAGCCCACCTTCACAATCAGAACTGTGTAAATAGGACCATCTCAGTCTTTATCTAATTATCTAGGCAGCAACTCAGCACTAACGGTCAAAAACTATCAGAAAAACTAATGTGGCGTCACGTTCGCTTCAAACCTTACGCTAGTAAACCTACAGTCGTAGTCAAAAACAATTCGCCTACGATTTCTGTGATACACAGAAATTTTCATCTACCAATTTGGGTTTTAATATTGCGTATATGTACCTGCCTGTCAAGGTCACTACCGTAGTGCCCTGTCGGTTAAGCCAAAGGCGTCGTGCAAAATTTGGCAATTTTTTGGCAAACCACTTGTATTCTGATGGAGGTTTTCTGAACCTTTGCAATTACTGAAAGTTACATAGGTAAATCATGTATAACATGTCAACATTTATAACAGAAAACAATCATGCATGATGACATCCACAACCGCTGAGCGGTAAGGTTGTCAACGTCATTTAAAGGTGGTATTTTCAATTCCAGACCTCTGATAAACAATATGTGAAACTTTCTTGCGACAGGTTTCCTTACAACTGTGCTACAGATAGGCTGCGTAATTGAATGTTGTCCAGCAGCACACATAGTCTATTACAATCGCATACACATACATACACAAGCTGCTGAACGATGAATCCTAGATTACAACGCAGCATGAGCACACACACCCACACGAATAATGCATTTTTGTGACGTAGCAAATAGTACAGTACAACTTAGCACTGTGATAGCAGATATGTGTTAATTTCATTTTGTAATATAGTATATACGCGGCGGCTGAGGCCGCCGCGTAAAAAACCTGCTGTGAGCTCATTTTTTTGTCCAGCTGAGTAAATGCAGTGTATGCACTTTATTTGCATAATGGAGTTTTCTGAGTTACCTGTGGAGTTGCTAAGTGAACTTTTTTAGGATCTTTATAGATGGGTTTCTAAGTTTTAAACCAAATATTGCTCTCCTTCTTAGAATATGTATATAGGCCGATGTTTAAAACGTTGTATGTATGCTAGTCATGTATACGGTCAACGTATTCCAAAATAGCGTTGTTTTGCGTGAAGTTTCAAAAGTTAATAATGAGACAATATGGTTACAGTGTATAAAATGCTGTCAACTTTATACTCGGTCTAAAATGCTCATTCGAATGACATCGAACATCGTATTAAAAAATTTTATGTGTAATTTAATGTTCGACTTGACTGTGTTCAAATTAAGGTAGTAGTTGCATTTTCAAGGTTTATGTGAGTTCTATGTGAACCTTGCGCCACCATAACTCAAGTTATAAATGACACCTGAGCATGAATTTTTGGGAGTGTACTGTAAAGGTCAAAATTCCCAGGCATGTTTCTAACTTTTTCGAAATTTCACCTGTGGACAATTTTAGAGGGCTTTAATTACAAGAAAATATGTTAACTTTTCGGTGCGTTTGCTTTCAAACTGTTTCTCAGTCAATTTACTAGTTATTAAAAAATTGGGGGAGATGCCTGGAGATTTTAAACATGTCAAAAACCTTACCAATTTTCAGGGCCAACATGTAATTGCATGACTCACAGCTGTGGCGCAAACTTTTTGCTACTAATTTTAACATTTTTCCGCTTGAAAAGTGCCAAAAAATGAGCTTCGTTCATGCAAAATCCTATGAAAATGTTGTTTTACTTTGACATGTAACTAAATCCTCCTTGCAGAAACTGCACCAGTTATGTAATGAAATTAAAGTTTAATCGAACGGTGTATTCCACTTGTGTCGATTCCACTTGTGTATTCCACTTGCCAAACCGGATGCCAAAACTCAAGAGTGGAATTGTGCCTACTTTAATCCGGCATAACTCAGAAGTGGACTTGTGCCAAAAATTAGTCTGTGCAAAAATCAAAAGTGGACTTCTGCCGAAAAATAGTCTGTGCAAAAGTCAAAAGTGGACTTCTGCCGAAAAATAGTTTGTGCAAAAGTCAAAAGTGGACATCTGCCGACAATTAGTTTGAGCAAATTTTATTATAAAAGTCATTGCGCTAATTTTTCATATATTCATATTAATATTAACTGGACTAGATTAACTCATTTATGTCGGATGGTGGAGATAGGCGGACGGATGGATATGTTCAATAACAATTGGTTGGTAACTTTGCAGGTGCGTTAAAAATGTACAGCAATTTACCTCACAACGATTTTACTGTCATTTATTACGCATTTCATTCATTCAATCCATTATTCACTCAAAAGTGTTTGATTTACAACCTAAGGTCTATTCAACTTGTTGTACCAGTCATTTGAAATCCGAATACTTTACCTATAGAATTAAGGGGGCGCTCCGGGAATCGGGGGTTACATCGAAAAATGGCAAAAAAGTTGGCAAATGTCAAACTTTACTATACATATATGTACTATGGCACAAAAGAACACTGAAGGCAAAATTTCAAATCACGTGATCATGTCACGTGACTCCCAGAGCACCAAACGTGAGTGAATTTTCGGCAAACGATAACTCTGCTTATACTTTGCGTATAGTCACACTTTATATACCAAAATGTAGCTTATGTCCTTCTCTAGTTGAACATTATTTTGGTTTTTAACATTTATGTTGGGTTTGGATCAGAAATGTCATTATGTGTTTTCGAAGTCGAACTCTGAGCAATAAAATTCATATGAAAAAATTTCTAAGCTTTATTTTAAAAAACTAAAAAAATGTTCAACTGCGTAGAGCCCAAGGCTATAATTGTGCAAAGTTTTGTAGAAAAATATCTTACCAGAATTTCATAATCGAATGCCGAAAAATTGGTTTTGTATTCACACAGCTTATATTTGAGTCTGCTGCTTCCGAAAATAGTTTCTTGTGCGATTTTTTTGCACAGAACGCAATAAAATTGTTTTAATTTTTTATTACAACTAATAAAATCCACGTATCGTCTGTTTGCAAAACCTCAAAAAGCGTTGATGCACTGGCTTACTTGCTGAATTTGTGTAAAAGTCGAATAAAATCAGGGGCCGTATTCTCAAAATTACCTGCAGGTAAAGTTAGGCTAACTTTACCCACAGGTAAGGTGAAGGTAAAGTTAATTCTGCGGGTAAGGGTAAAGTTAAAGTTTACCAGAGGGTAAAGGTAAATTCTTAGAATACGGGGTAAAGTTAAAGTTAAACTGTGGGTAAGGTTAAAGTTTAACTTTACCTGTGGGTAAGGTTAAAGTTTAACTTCACTTGTGGGTAAGGTTAAAGTTTAACTTTACCTGTGGGTAAGGTTAAAGTTTAACTTCACCTGTGGGTAAGGTTAAAGTTAAACTGCGGGTAAGGTTAATGTTAAAGTTTATATTACTGTGAGTAAGGTTAAAGTTAAAGTTTAACTGTGGGTAAGGTTAAAGTTAAAGTTTAACTGTGGTAAGGTTAAAGTTAAAAGTTAACTGCGGGTAAGGCTACAGTTTGACTATGGGTAAGGGTAAAAGTTTAACTGTGGGTAAGGTAAAAGTTTACTTCAAATGACTGAGGCTGAAGGAAAAGTTAAAATTTAGCTATAAGTGATGGTGAGCTTTAGCAATTTTTTAAAATGTGTACGTAATAGTAAAGTTTTTTGCAAATGTTGTTTGAAACTAGGCATTTGTGTGTTTTTCCAGTATTTGTCTCAGTTTTCTAGAAGTTCGTTCAGTTTTATATAGTGTTTCCTTTTCTTTGCAATCACTTGAAGTTATGGTCCGCAAGAGCTGTAGTTCGTGTAACAGTGCAAAAAAATTATATATTTGTTGTTTATATACGATGCGTATATCTAAAAGTGGGATATAAAGCCCTTAGATGAGGTGCTCATCTCCGTTACAAAACCCTGGAACGTCAGGGGCACCACATCTACAATGACTATATACATCCATGGAGGGGGGAGGGCAACCCATACCCATCTGAAATGGGGGGGCTCCGGACCAAATAAGGGGCGCCCCACCAGCCCCCCCTCCTTACTAAAAATATGCTAGGGGCCCAGATTGCTGAGGGGGGGGGGCAAACCCGCCGAGGTGAGGACCCTGGCCCCCCGGGCCCCGCTTGGCTACGCCACTTTTTGTTCATTAGCCCACCCTATCGCTGGTGCACTGCATAGTCCTCCAAGCGAGATTTATTTATAAAGCATTTGGGGGGATAATATACAGTAGCGTAGCCAGGATCAAGTTGAGGGAGCGGCCAACGTGCCTGTTTGCCCGAAACTTTTCCGAAGTTTGTCTGCCGGGGGCGGGGAAGGGGTGCTACATTTTTTATCCGAGGGGGGCAAATCGCTGAGGGGGGGGGCAAAATCGCTGAGGGGGGCCCTGGCCCCCCGGTCCCCCCCATGGCTACGCCGCTGATAATATACACGCATGCATTTGCTGTCCCGAAAGGCAGAAGAAAGGAAAAGTGAGTTACAGATTTGCCGCTTGCAGGGGCCTCTGAGGGTAACCACCTTCAGTAAAATATTACACAAAATTTTGATTTTCAGGCCAAATTTGGTCAGTTGGGGACGTATATCGAGAATTTTTTCTATATATATATATATATACATTTTAAAAAAATTGGTAAAGCTCACCCTCATCCATAGCTAAATTTTAAACTTTTCCTTCAGCCTCAGTTGAAGTAAACATCAACCTACCCCACAGTTAAACTTGCAATTTTAACCGTAACCACAGTAAACTTTAACTTTAACCTTACCCGCAGTGTAACTTTAACTTTAACTTTACCCATAGCCAAACTTCAACTTTAACCTTACCCGCAGTTTAATTTTTGTCTTTAACCTTACCCACAGTTGATCTTTAACTTTAACTTTACCCAAAGTTAAAATTTAACTTTAACCTTACCCACAGTTTAACTTTAACCTTACCCACAGGTAAAGTTAAACTTTAACCTTACCCACAGGTAAAGTTAAACTGTGGGTAAGGTTAAAGTTTAACTTTACCTGTGGGTAAGGTTAAAGTTTAACTTCACCTGTGGGTAAGGTTAAAATTTAACTTTACCTGTGGGTAAGGTTAAAGTTTAACTTTACCTGTGGGTAAGGTTAAAGTTAAACTGTAGGTAAGGTTAAAGTTTAACTTTACCTGTGGGTAAGGTTAAAGTTAAACTGTGGGTAAGGTTAAAGTTTAACTTTACCTGTGGGTAAGATTAAAGTTAAACTGTGGGTAAGGTTAAAGTTTAAATTTACCTGTGGGTAAGGTTAAAATTAATTTTACCTGTGGGTAAGGTTAAAGTTAAACTGCGGGTAAGGTTAATGTTAAAGTTTATATTACTGTGAGTAAGGTTAAAGTTAAAGTTTAACTGTGGGTAAGGTTAAAGTTAAAGTTTAACTGTGGTAAGGTTAAAGTTAAAAGTTAACTGCGAGTAAGGCTACAGTTTGACTATGGGTAAGGATAAAAGTTTAACTGTGGGTAAGGTAAAAGTTTACTTCAAATGACTGAGGCTGAAGGAAAAGTTAATATTTAGCTATAAGTGATGGTGAGCTTTAGCAATTTTTTAAAATGTGTACGTAATAGTAAAGTTTTTTACAAATGTTGTTTGAAACTAGGCATTTGTGTGTTTTTCCAGTATTTGTCTCAGTTTTCTAGAAGTTGGTTCAGTTTTATATAGTGTTTCCTTTTCTTTGCAATCACTTGAATTTATGGTCCGCAAGAGCTGTAGTTCGTGTAACAGTGCAAAAAAATTATATATTTGTTGTTTATATACGATGCGTATATCCAAAAGTGGGATATAAAGCCCTTAGATGAGGTGCTCATCTCCGTTACAAAACCCTGGAACGTCAGGGGCGCCACATCTACAATGACTATATACATCCATGGAGGGGGGAGGGCAACCCATACCCATCTAAAATGGGGGGGCTCCGGACCAAATAAGGGGCGCCCCACCAGCCCCCCTCCTTACTAAAAATATGCTAGGGGCCCAGATCGCTGAGGGGGGGGAAAACCCGCCGAGGTGAGGACCCTGGCCCCCCGGGCCCCGCTTGGCTACGCCACTTTTTGTTCATTAGCCCACCCTATCGCTGGTGCACTGCATAGTCCTCCAAGCGAGATTTATTTATAAAGCATTTGGGGGGATAACATACAGTAGCGTAGCCAGGATCAAGTTGAGGGAGCAGCCAACGTGCCTGTTTGCCCGAAACTTTTCCGAAGTTTGTCTGCCGGGGGCGGGGAAGGGGTGCTACATTTTTTATCCGAGGGGGGCAAATCGCTGAGGGGGGGGCCAAACCGCTGAGGGGGGAAAACCGCTGAGGGGGGCCCTGGCCCCCCGGTCCCCCCCATGGCTACGCCGCTGATAATATACACGCATGCATTTGCTGTCCCAAAAGGCAGAAGGAAGGAAAAGTGAGTTACAGATTTGCCGCTTGCAGGGGCCTCTGAGGGTAACCACCTTCAGTAAAAAATTACACAAAATTTTAATTTTCAGGCCAAATTTGGTCAGTTGGGGACGTATATCGAGAATTTTTTCTATATATATATATATATATATATATATATATATATATATATATATATATATATATATATATATATATATATATATATTTTTAAAAAAATTGGTAAAGCTCACCCTCATCCATAGCTAAATTTTAAACTTTTCCTTCAGCCTCAGTTGAAGTAAACATTAACCTACCCCACAGTTAAACTTGCAATTTTAACCGTAACCACAGTAAACTTTAACTTTAACCTTACCCGCAGTGTAACTTTAACTTTAACTTTACCCATAGTCAAACTTCAACTTTAACCTTACCCGCAGTTTAATTTTTGTCTTTAACCTTACCCACAGTTGATCTTTAACTTTAACTTTACCCAAAGTTAAAATTTAACTTTAACCTTACCCACAGTTTAACTTTAACCTTACCCACAGGTAAAGTTAAACTTTAACCTTACCCACAGGTAAAGTTAAACTTTAACCTTACCCACAGGTAAAGTTAAACTTTAACCTTACCCACAGGTAAAGTTAAACTTTAACCTTACCCACAGGTAAAGTTAAACTTTAACCTTACCCACAGGTAAAGTTAAACTTTAACCTTACCCACAGGTAAAGTTAAACTTTAACCTTACCCACAGTTTAACCTTACCCACAGGTAAAGTTAAACTTTAACCTTACCCATAGTTAAATTTTAACCTTACCCTTTGGTAAAATTTTGAGAATACAACTTTACCTTCACCTTACCTGTGGGTAAAGTTAGCCTAACTTTACCTGCAGGTAATTTTGAGAATACGGGCCCAGTAAATTGTCCAATTTTTTCAAAATTTTTTGCTATGGAGATATGCACGTCAAAACATCAGAAATAGTATTTTGGGCAACTTTCCTTCAAGAATGATAGGTTATTTTGGCTGTTTTTAAAAAATACGGCCCAAATCCTTGATTCCCGGAGCGCCCCCTTAAATCCAATATTTAGAAATTAACTACTGCACATAATTTGACGAATTAGTGTAGCTCCTTTTAGTTCGTAGTAGAGGAATTTTAGGAAGAAATAAATTAGAATTTTGCACAGATTAGGTAACTTTCGGAAGAAGTCCACTTTTGAGTTTTCTTTGCACAGATTAACTTTCGGCAGAAATTCACTTTTGAGTTTTGCACAAACTAACTTTGCAGATCTGCAGATCCAGAGATGGGTGGTTCGAATCCCCCCTGGGTCATTCTGATGATGATGCTGGCTTTCTTTCGGTATGAATCCTCCTCCCTTTCTTGACACTTATATTTTACCATGGTGATTTCAATAGCGTCAGCCAGGTTTACAATATTTCTGCAAAACGTTAATGCAGTCAGAGTTTTGGACAATGGAGTTTCAACTAGCTGGTTTGGTCCTATTTAGGACCTCGCTCAAATAGTTTGATCAAAAGGTGGCCTATTATTCAACTTAGTTGTTAAGATTTGTTAGATTAAGATTCTGTGTTAAAATCCGTTGAGAAAAGTTTCAGAAGCCAAAAAGTAGCTAACGAAAAATTAGTTTGAAAAATAGCGTATTTTTGTCAATGTTGTTCAACGTACTTTAGAAAATTTTTTAGAAAGGTTTGCCTACACAAATGACTTTTTTAAAAGTTGCAACTAGCAATTAGCTACAAAGAACAGCTTCAAAGAATCTTTCGGTATATCGATTTTAAGATTTTTTCCCATTGAAAAATAGGTTAAAATTTCAAGTTGAACAAAAATTGACATTATATACACCAAATGAAAGCTTATTTAATTTGCAACAACTTTTCTTCTTGAGTTAATTAACGAAAACGTTTGTGAAAAATTTTATCGCCCAAAGTCGGTTATGCAGAGCGCCACCTTAAGGTGGCGCTCCGAATAACTTCCATAACTTTATTATCTTATAAGTCGACGTAGGTTCTAGCTAGAATGAATTACGTTTAATTATATTGAAGCCTGTTACAAAGCTCTGTTTTTGAGTAAGTTTCACGTGCCTGCTGCCTTGTTCTGATTTTTTATCACCGATTGAAAATTTATATTTTCGCTAAATGCGCATAATTTTTCAAACGGCATAACTGAGCGAAACTTTGTTCAAATTTTACGATCTATAGCTTAAACTGTACGTAATTATGTTGCCGAGGTGTATCTTTTCTTATAATTTTAATCCAATTGTTTTGGGTTAAAAATCACTAGTTTTTCTAAAATTGGTCAACTTGAAATCGCTGCAGAATTTCACCAAAAACAGAAATCAACATTTTCGAAAAAGATACACCTGAATCTACTTATTTTCTAACTTTAAGTCAAACTTCACAATGAAAAAACGACATGGAGGAGAGCTATCGCGATTCAAAAAAGGCTATTGCCGATCAGAAAAATCTGAGGTTTGCCCACACGAACGACAGTGTCAAAAAATAGAGCGTATTTTTTAATGCAAATAACCATTGAGAAAAGTTGAAAAAGCCAAAAAGTAGCTAACGAAAAATCAGCTTGAAAAATAGTGCATTTTTGTCAATATCGCTCAACGTAATTTGATATTTTTTTTACAAATGTTTGCCTACACAAACGACTTTTTTAAAAGTTGCAGTCACCTATTATCTGCGAAAAACCGTTATCAAAAGTAACAAAAGCCATATACAATTTTTCGGAAAATCGATTTGAAGATTTTGTCATATCAAAATTCAGATCAAAAAATTAATTTCAACAAAACTACATGTTATGTATATCAAACGAAAGCTAATTCACTGCTGAACAACCTTTCTTCAAGAACAAAGACCTGAAAACGTGACTGAAAACTTTTACTGCCCAAAGTCAGTTATTCGGAGCGCCACCTTAAGGTAGCGCTCAGCAACAAAACTCATATTTGGCGCTCAGCTCATGCAATAAATAGCAATACCACTTTAATTGTATATCAAAGAGACATCAAAAAGCCTATTTACAATACAGTTCAGCACTTTAATGTGAATTGTCAAATTTTATGACCATGTCGAATCTCCTATTCACACTAATTTTGCTTTTGACCTAGCTCAGCGAAACTTCAACCGATTTTGACGATCTTGGTATCAATAGAAAGATCTCTCAAAAATCTAGACGTGATTGATCTTCGATTTTTCACCTTAAGGTGGCGCTCAGGGGAACCGACTTTGGCGTTTAATTTTTTTTCAGCGACATTTTTGACCATAATGTCTTGAAGGAAAGTTGTTCAAAATGAAAATAGCTTTTATTTGATGTGCATATTGTGATAAATTTTTTTTTTTAATTTTTTGGACAATTTTGTAGCCGTAGCAAAAAATATTTTTGTTTCCATATAAAATGATTACTCATATCATTGAAATATGCGGTTTCTTAGCTTTAAATTGATGTATTAAACTTAAGAATACGTTGAAGTTTTGCTGAGTTATTTAGCCGTGAAAATAGCAAATCCAAAATGAAAAACCTACAAAGCTGATAAATCTTCGAAAATGTCAAATTTTTGATTTAATTTCTTAGAAAATTGAGTATGGCTTTTTGTAACTTTTTCAACGGAAATATGCAGTCCTAGGAAAGGTGTAATTTTTGAAAAAGTGAAACGTGTGGGCAAACCTTGCATTTTTGCTTAGCGAAATCGACTACTTTTTTTGGACCTGGGTCCCAGCTGCCGTTTGCGATTGAGTTGAAAATTTGCACAATGAAAGAAAGAATATAAATGCAGACGTGAAAGTTTTTCGATTTTCAAATTTTGGCCCGCAGCACTTTTTGTAGTCGCTCAAACACGACTGATTTTAGAAAAATCGATTTTTTGCAAAATCAAAAATAAAAATGGAAAATCGAAGATCAATCACGTCTAGAATTTTGAGAGATCTTTCTATTGATACCAAGATCATCAAAATCGGTTGAAGTTTCGCTGAGCTAGGTCAAAAACAAAATTAGTGTGAATAGGAAATTCGACATGGTCATAAAATTTGACACATTCACATTAAAGTGCTGAACTGTATTGTAAATAGGTTTTTTTCATGTCTCTTCGATATACAATTAAAGTGGTATTGCTATTTATTGCATGAGCTGAGCGCCAAACATGAGTTTTGTTGCTGAGCGCTACCTTAAGGGGGCGCTCCGGGAATCAAGGATTTGGGCCGTATTTTTTAAAAACAGCCAAAATGACCTATCATTCTTGAAGGAAAGTTGCCCAAAATACTATTTCTGATGTTTTGACGTGCATATCTCCATAGCAAAAAATTTGAAAAAATTGGACAACTTACTGATTTTATTCGACTTTTACACAAATTCAACAAGTAAGCCAGTGCATCAACGCTTTTTGAGGTTTCGCAAACAGACGATACGTAAAATTTATCAGTCGTAATAAAAAATTAAAACAATTTTATTGCGTTCTGTGCAAAAAAATTGCA
Organism: Trissonchulus sp. WLG1_4; assembly: GCA_030248245.1. Classification (NCBI taxonomy): domain Eukaryota; kingdom Metazoa; phylum Nematoda; class Enoplea; order Enoplida; family Ironidae; genus Trissonchulus; species Trissonchulus sp. WLG1_4. The sequence continues at coordinate 56,777 of JASANF010011262.1, forward strand.
CAAGAAACCATTTTCAGAAGCAGCAGACTCAAATATAGGCAGTGTGAATACAAAACCGATTTTTCGGCATTCGATTATAAAATGCTGGTAAAATATTTTTCTACAAAATTTTGCACAATTATAGCCTTAGGCTCTGCGCAGTTGAACAATATTTTAGTTTTTTTAAATAAAACTTAGAAATTTTTTTACACGAATTTTATTGCTAAGATTTCGACTTCGAAAACACATAATGACATTTTTCAAACCTAATATAAATGTTGAAAACCAAAATAATGTTCAACTAGAGAAGCACATAAGCTACATTCTGATATATAAAGTGTGACTATACGCAAAGTATAAGCAGAGTTATCGTTTGCCGAAAATTCACTCACGTTTGGTGCTCTGGGAGTCACGTGACATGATCACGTGATTTGAAATTTTGCCTCCAGTGTTCTTTTCTGCCATAGTACATATATGTATAGTAAAGTTTCACATTTGCCAATTTTTTTGCCAATTTTCGATGTAACCCCCGATTCCCGGAACGCCCCCTTAACTATAGCACCCCTAAATGCCATGTGCAAGTCATGCTTTCGTGCTTTCGTGCTTTCGTGCTAGATACCTATGGTGCAGGCTTGCTCCGCATTTGCAATTATAGAGCAATTTCCACTTTGCAGTTTGCCTTTTGCAGGCCGAAAGCCTAGCAAGAAACTGAGACAGAGGGTATCAGCGTTTTTGACCCCGGGGATAAAAAATTGTGGCTAAAAAATAGGCTATCCGACCTTGAACGCTTCCTTACAGGGTTTGTTTTTTGTTTAGCCGCCAGCCTATTTGGACCTATTGGCCTATGGACCTGTTTTTTTGACTACTTACCTTGGGGGAAGCTTTTTTGCTTCAAAAACCTTTATCATTTTTAGGATTTACTGAGATATGACTCTCCGAAATCTGGGCTTAAATGCAGTTTGGGGCGGGGGTGACATAGTGGACCTATTTTTTTAGTAGAGCACCTTGGTGGAGGCATTTATGCTTCAACAACCCCGATTTCATTTGATGGATTTTCTGAGATATGACCCCCCGATATCTGAAGTCTGAACCCTCAGTGAGGGACCTTTTCGCAATTTTTTTCGGTAACCTGTGATTTCTTCGTTCTAAACGTGTTTACATGGAGTCGGAATGATGTTTACAATTTTTTGGAATCAAAACAAAGACACGTTGACCCCGCTACTTTCAAAAAATTGGCCAAATTCACCAGAACGTCCATTTTTGGGCCAAATTCAAACTGGGCCTCAATTTTGGCTTGGGCTTAGGCTAAAGGCCGATTCACACGCTGCGATTTTACTGCGATTTTGCCGCTGCGTTTTCGCCGCTGCGGCAAAACGCACTGTCTGAACAGACGCAGCGATTTCCATGCGGAATGAATGCGTCTTGATTTTTCCGCAGCGTTTTAAACGCCAGACTGCAATTCGGCTTGCGATTTCAGTGCGTTTTGATGCTGCGGACGTGTTGATTTCAACAATATCAGCAAAGCTGTTTCTCATATTTTTAAAACAGTAAAGACGCAGCAAAATAGTTTGCGAGACGCAACGTTTGTTCAGACGCTGCGTTTTGTGTGCGACACCCTGCGTCTTGCGTTTTGCGTCAAAATCGCAGCGGCAAAAACGCACCGTGTGAATCGGCCTTTAGTCTGGGGCTTATTAGGCTTAGGCTTAGTATCAGCCTATCAGGCTTAGGCTTAGGCTTTGGTTGAGGCTTAGGCTTAGGCTCAGGCTTAGGTACTAGAAAATCGAAATTTTAGGAAAAATCCTGCCAGCTTACTGCTTGGCCTAGAGAATTCTGCCAGCTAACCCTAGACGATGGTAACTTTTCAAATACGCCCCTGAATCGTTCAATTTTTAACCAAATTCAGGGTTAAATGCAGTTGGGAGGGGAATAGTGGACCTATTTTTTTTAAGTAGAGCACCTTGGGGGAAGTATTTTTGCTTCTGAGATATGACCCCCCGAAATCTGAACTCTCAGGGAGGGACGTTTTCGCAGTTTTTTTTCAGAAACCCGCGTTTTTTCGTTTTTCGTTTTAAACGTGTTCAAACAAAGTCAGAATAATGTTTACAATTTTTTAGAATCAAAAACAAAGGCACTTTGACCCCGTTCCTTCCGAAAAACTGGCTAAATTCACCAGTGGCCGTATTCTCAAAATTACCTGCAGGTAAAGTGAGGCTAACTGTACCCACAAAGGTGAAGGTAAAGTCGTATTCTCAAACAAAGACTAAAGCCAATGTGATAGCTAAGTATACCTTAAATATTGGGCAAGACAAGTGCTTTATCTTGTTTTGCAGCAAAATTTTATGTATTGTGCAAGTTTTTAACCTCAACCGTCGACGTTAACCTCGTTTTCAATTTTAACTTTACCTTTTCCCTCAGAATTAACTTTACCTTCACCTTACCTGTGGGTAAACTTAGTCTAACTTTACTAACTTTACCTGCAGGTAATTTTGAGAATACGAATACGAATTTTGAGAATATTTTGAGAATAGCCCCTGAATCGTTCAATTTTTAATCAAATTCAGGGTTAAATGCAGTTTGGGGGGGGGAATAGTGGACCTATTTTTTAGTAGAGCACCTTGGGGGAAGTATTTTTGCTTCGAGAACCCCTATTTCATTTTTTGGATTTTCTGAGATATGGCCCCCCGAAATCTGAACCCTAAGTGAGGGACGTTTTTGCAATTTTTTTTCAGAAACCGTTCTTTTTGCCGTACTAAACGTGTTTAAATGAAATCGGAATAATGTTTATATACAATTTTTTAGAATAAAAACAGAGGCATTTTGACCCCGATCCTGTTTAGCAATTTGCCAAATTCACCAGAAACGTCAATTTTTGACCAAATTCAAACTAGGGGGCCTGGGCTGGGCTAAACTGGACCTCAATTTAGGCTTGGGCTTAGGCTTAAGGCTTAGGCTTAGAATAGGGCTAGGCTTAGGCAGGCTTAGAATGGGGCTTAGGCTTAGGCTTAGTATCAGGCTTAGGGTTTAGGCTTAGGTTTAGGCTTATGCTTAGGCTCAGGCTTAGGTACTAAAAATCGAAATTTTTAGGAAAACTCCTGCCAGCTTAGCCTAGAGAAGCCTGCCAGCTAAGCCTAGACGATGGCTTAAAAACATCATAACGCATTAAAACAATCCAAAAACGAAGATTATGGCCCTTTTTGGCTTCAAAATGTTGCCTATGTTCACTTTCAAAAACACTGAAAGTGCCATTTTCAAGGGTTCATAGCTCAGAAAATACAAATTTGTGGATAGGGGTTTTATTACAAAAAATGCTTCCGTTAAGGTGCTCTACTCCAAAAAGTAGGTCCACTATTCCTCCCCCCCCAACTGCACTTGATCCAAACTTCTAGGGGTTTTCTAGAGTTTTTGCTAGTGTTTTTCTAGAATTTTCTAGGATTTTTATAGAGTTTTTCTAGGGTTTTTCTATGATTTTTCGAGGGTTTTTCTAGAGTTTTTCTAGGATCTTTCTAGGGTTTGTCTACGGTTTTTTCTAAGATTTTTTTTAGAGTTTTTCTAGAAACTTCTATGGTTTTGTTGGGTTTTTTCTGGGGTTTTTCTAGGGTTTTTTTAAGGCTTGTTCTAGGATTTTTCTGGGGTTATGGGTTATTCTAGGAATTTTTTATATAGGCTTTTTCTAGGATTGTTCTAGGGTTTTTCCTTGGTTCTTTCTATGATTTTTTCTAAGGTTTTTCTAGATTTTTCCAGGGTTTTTCTAGAATTTTTTAGGATTTTTATAGAGTTTTTTAGGGTTTTTCTAGGATTTGTCTGAGTTTTTCTAGGGTTTTTCTAGGGTTTTTCTAGGATCTTTCTGGGGTTTGTCTACGGCTTTTCTAGGATTTTTCCTGGGTTTTTCTGGGACTTTTCTATGATTTTTCTATGGCTTTTCTAGAGGTTTTCTAGAAACTTCTATGGTTTTGTTGGGTTTTTTTTTCTGGGGTTTTTCTAGGGTTTTTCAAGGCTTGTTCTAGGATTTTTCTGGGGTTTTTCTTGGGTTATTCTAGAAATTTTTTATAAGGCTTTCTAGGATTTTTCTAGGTTTTTTCTAGGTTCTTTGTAGGTTCTTTTTGGATTTTTCAGAGTTTTTCTGGATTTTCTAGGGTTCTAGGATTTTTCTAGGGTTGTCAGAATTTTTGTAGTGACAGTGTTTGTCTATGACCGCAGAAATATTAATTATTTTTGCCCATAAATCGCTTCCTACCCCATTTTTTAATAAACATAGAACTCTCACCGTCAGCCAAGCCCCAAATCTGATCTCTAGCCCCCAAAATAGCTGTCGCCTCTTTAATAAAAATCTAGAGTGAAATTATATATTGGTGTTACTTAAAATCTTTAGGGGCGGAATAAGTCGGAAAAACAGCTTTTTTGCCTAATCATTCTGAGACCTTATATCTGAGACCCTATATCCCCCAAACCTAGTGGCCGGGGGTCAAAAATAAACGCTCTTTCGAATAGGCTATGTTAAAAATTTGTAGAATGTAAGCTTTAGCTGGAAATCAAACTTTGTCCAAGACTTAAACTTTATATACATGAAATTTTTTGCGCAAAATTAGATTTAGGCAAAAATACTGCATGAAATAAAAACTTGCTGCTACCATTGAAAGAGTAACTTCTAAGTTACTAAAAAAATGCTGAAAAAATTTTGTAAGTTGGTTCAGGCTTTGCAAAGTACGAAACTTTTTTCGAAGCTACGAGGACCACGCTGATTGAAGGGAAGCGTTATATACAGCACACTGCACAAGTAAGGTTCAGTACAAATTTCGGGCTATAGCTGCGAAATTTTTTAAAATATGGTGCTGATTGGGGTTGTTTAGTGCGGTAAAGTTATTTTTGATGCTTAGCAAGTTTTTCCTTCAAATTAGGCCTCAGGCTTAGGCTTAGTGCAGGGTTGGCAAGTCTCGGGTTTGCAGCCGAGACCAAGACCGAGACCAGGCAACCGAGACCATCTAAACGAGACCTACGAGACCGAGACCAGCCCTTGGGGGACCTTTTTTCAAGGTTTAATTTTAAAAATTTGAGATACTTTGAAACGTGAGAAATTGGTAATTAAGTTACAAAAAAGTGACCATTAGGTTAGGTTGTATGAGTGTATTATTTGCGAAGTTGCGAGAAACTTAACATTGTAACGACTGGATGCATGAGAGTAACAGCCGTAGAATAGGATTGTTTTCCCGCTATTCTTTTGGGTTGTTTTTTAAAAGTTTCGCACACTTCTTCGCATACCACAGGGCGCTTTATAGTGCATTGCATACATATATTGGCACTTTAGCAGGCTGACTCAGGTGCCAGCGTAGAATCGTCCGTGCTGGTTCAGTGGTGCTACTATCAGAAGTTCTGATAGGAGCATCATCACCGACCAGAAAAGTGTCTGCCGCTGAGACAGTTATGTGGGGGGAAGGTTTGATGCCCCAACCACAGCCATAGCCCAAAAAGCATTTGATTGTACTCAGGTTTTTTCAGATACTTAGGGTGGATTTCACAAACGTGATTTTACTAAACCATTGGTTTTACGTACGTTTTGCATGATTAGTACATAATTTCATTACGGAATATTGAATGATTCGTTACGAATTTCGTAGATTTTCTTAAACCATTGGTTTAGCTCAGTTGAACTTTCAAACCTGCAGCGCAGCACCTCTCTGTTCTGCTGAAATTTCAACTGAGCTAAACCAGAAGCTGTTACTGCGTCAAGCTTGGTTTGGATGAGTCTGATGTTGAGTGGGCAGCGCGGGACGGACCCGTGCGGGTTGGCGGCTACCCTCGGATTCACAAAATCAAGTTTCGAAACCAAATAGCAAGATCAACGTTTCTACGGGGTTTTCGGAACGTGGTTGAGAGACCCGAGCCAGGTCCGCCCCCCGTGTGGGTCCGCCCTGATCTGACATATGCTCAGCGTGAGGCTGATCGCAAGCTGAGAGCCGAATTAAAGGCAAAAGGCGAAGAGGCAAAAACTATGCTATATTTCGTGGCCAAATCGTTCCCCGGAAATCGTCAAACATGTAAGGTCTGGTCACACGTCACCTGAATCTATATCGAACTCTCCTTCAGCCCCCAGCACTATTCTTTATTTCAATAGCCAGGCATAACAAACAAGTTCGACGATTTAGCGGCGGTGCTTTCTGAACAAAACTATGCTGTTGTTGCAATTTCAGAAACATGGCTCAACGACAGTTATTCCGATAGTCTTTTGCCTCACTCTACGGAGTATGATGTTTTTCGTTGCGATAGGGCGGGAGCATTGCATGGTGGCGTGTTGTTTCTAACGCATAAATCTGTTCAGGCCGCATTGTTTTCGAAGCAAAATATTGCAAAAACTATAGAAATTTTATTTATTGATATTTTTCTGAATCAAAAAAGATTTCGGTTAGGGTGTGTTTATAAATCACCGTCCGCCTCATCACAAGAATGTGAAGCAATGTGTGACGCTATCGCAACGTGTTGTAAGTGCATGTCTGAAATAATCTTAGTCGGAGATTTTAACTTCCCGTCTATTGTTTGGCCTACTGCTTACACTGAGCACGATCTGACTGCTGATAAATTTTTGGACTGTATGCATGCTTGTGGGTTAAAAAATTATGTGACATCTCCTACTCGAAGAAATAGAATTTTAGACCTAGTGTTCTGTTCTGATCCTTTCTTGGGTGCAGTTGAAGTTCTTGAGCCTTTTTCAACTAGCGATCATTGCAAGATTATTTTTAACTTATTTTTGGAAATAAATTTCACCCCAAAAAATAAAAAACGAACAATTTTTAATTTCTCAAAGGCTGACTGGATAGGCATGGACGCTTTTTTAAATACTATTGATTGGGCTAATTTAGTATGCTTACAAGAAACCATTGATAATAATTGGAAAAATTTCAAAAATATTTTTCTGATTGCTTGCGAGTTTTATGTACCTAAACGTGCAACAGTCTCCCGGAAAACAGTCTTACCGTAGCCTATATTGAAAATGTTTAACAAGAAAAAAGCTCTGTGGTGCAAATTCAAGAGATCTAGAAACCCTGCAGACTTAGTTAATTTCAAAAACTGGGCTAAGCAAACCAGAAAAATTGTCAAAAAACACGCCACTGGTAAGGAATATAGCATACTACGCTCCGGTAAGTTGTCGAATTTATATCAGTTTATACGTAAGTAAGATCAGACCTGGTCTACTCTCGTCCTTTCTACTATGCTATTTTTTTGTTTGCTATAGTCTTCCCCGCTTTTCTCTTATCCATACATTTAAGTAATATAAGTTATTTAGAACTATATTTTCTGTTTTGCTTTTGTTCTATTATTTTTCTATTATATCACTAATTATATACCATTATATGCTAACCTGTATTGCTCTTAACTTTTGTTTTCGTTTGCTTTGCTTAGTAGAATAAAATATTTTTGCTTTGCTTTGCTTGCTTTGCAGAAGTTTACGAAATTCGTAAAGAATCAGGAAATATTTCGTTTTGAAATTACGTGCAAATCATGCGTACGTATTATCATCATCAAACGTACGTAAAACCAATGGTTTAGTGAAACCACCTTTGTGAAAACCACCCTTAATGTTTTGACTTGCGTTGAGAGGTTGGAGCTCAAAAATTTTAATTAAACGGCTACCCTATTCGCGCTTAGTCTAAATTACAGGGGTCGGGGAGGGGGGGGGGGGGCGGTAATCCCCGGAAGCTACAGACATTTACGGCGTCGTATCTTCTACAAAGTGTAATCTTTTCCAAATTTGTCTATTTTTTGGGTGTATAAATTCTTATATACGTATATGTATATATTCTTGACAATTTTGCAAGGTTTGACTAAAAGGGGGGGGTTCCCGTTCGGACGGACACCCTGAAGGCCTGAACAACCAGCTCCCTGAAGGCCTGAACAACCAGCTCCCTCTGACTCCTGACACCTGCCCTTGGCACCGCAGTCAAAATGCCATACTGGTCAATTTGACCAAATTTTTGGGTTGCCGACCAGTTGCGAAGCAAAGGCAACCCTTTTGTATCTGAAATGTCTGTTATTATTATTAATATTATTAAAATATAAAACGATACAACACTCATAGTATATATATATATATATATATATATATATATATATATATATATATATATATATATATATATATATATATATATATATATATATATATATCAGGGATCGACCGGAACCCTAAAACTACCGGAACCGGAACCGGAACCGGAACCACCTAAAAATACCGGAACCGGAACCGGAACCGGAACCCCCTTCAAAAAGACCCTATATTTTGCAATATTTTCAAAAAAAAATTTTGTTCACTTTTACTCACATTTTTTATATGCAACCCTTCTATACACTTTTGACTTTCTATACACTTAAGGTGGTAGTTTATTTTTTGAAATTTTTAATAATTAAAATTACTTTATAACATAATCAATTTCACACATTACTAATGTAAATAGCAATATTTATTTTTGTTTATTTTTTTTTTATTTTTTTAATTTTTCTTTTTTTTTTTTTTATTTTTTTTTTTTTTTTTTTTTCTCTTCTTCTTCTTTCTCCCTTTTTTTTGTATTTTCAAATACACTTTTGACATTTATTTTAGTATTTACAGTAATTTAGCACTTTAATTCGCAGTGCAAACGCAAGATCAGTGAGCCACAGGTTGCAGGGGTCTGGGGGCGGCAGCCCCCAGAAAAAATGGAGATTTTTTAACTGTTTACGCCGAATTTGGATAACTAAAGTCGTATCAGAAATTTTTTCCGACAGGTACAGTGTATTATACAGTGTATTATACAAGTACATTCAGCATAATGAACTTTTGTAGACATGCATAGGCTTTGATGAAAGATGATAACAAGGAGTAGTCAGCCATAGAGATGCAGGGGTCTGGATAGGGTCGCTCAGAAAAAAAATCGAAAATTTTTGGATTTTTAGGCAAAATTTGGTCAATTGGAGACGTATCAAGAAATTTTTCCGGCGGGGCGATAAAAACCAAGAGGGGACCCTTGTTGACAATTTCTTAAGGTTGACCTTAAGGTTAACTTCTTAAGGGGACCAAAAGGGGGGGGATCGCGGCCCCCGCGACCCCCCTCCCTATCTACGCCCTTGGGCTGGCTTGGGTCAGGTTAATTTTTGCTGGGTCCAGTTAAGAGAACTTGAGTCTGGCTGGACCCACTCATGGACCCAAAAAGACCCTGACTTGGAGATAATTGGGGGGCGGGGGGCGGCTGTACCGTCGCCCCCTCTTAGATGTTAGATAGTAAAGCCTGTTTCACACGAGGGGGATTTTCAAGGGGATCTTCCTCAGGGGGATCCCCATGGGGATTTCCGTGGCAGTCCCCACGCGTCCCCACGTGGATGGGGATCTACATGCAGTGGCCAATCAAATAAAGTCACGTGCGTCTGGGGATCCCCTTGCGTCCCCATGCGTCCCCAAGGGGATCCCCTCGGGGACGCGTGGGGACGCAAGGGGATCCCCTTGAAAATCCACCTCGTGTGAATCAGGCTTAAGGTTTACACAGATTACATAATTTTTTCAGTGTAGCGTAAAAAACCGAGGACCTTCGACCTTCGGCTTTCATTGAGCTAGTTGAAGTAATACAAGAAGTTGGACACAAAAAGCACAGCACTGTTGATAAAGAATAAGCACTGCAACATAAGAATGCTAGAATAAAAAATCAAAAGCTATTTGTGTGTAGTCCTAGTACTAGTAGTACTATACCTAAATATTACAATATCCATTTTAAGACAATAAAGCACAAACGATAACAATGTATTAAGCTAGTGTATATTTAAATTTGTATTGTATTTTGTATTTGTATTTAAAGTATATGTACATGTATAAGTATGCAATATTTATATATACGCGTACAGCACACAATATGTTGAACGCATGAGCTTTGATGAAAGAGAATAATAAACAAGACGAAGACTAAACTAGCTACAGAGTCGCAAGAGGCTCGCCAGAACAAAATCTGAAGAAAATTTTGATTTTTAGGCCAATTGTGGTCAGTTGGAGGCCTATCGGAAAATTTTCATGGACGAACAACACAAAATTAAAAGCAAAATCCTTTGTCAGAGAAATAGTGGTTCCGGTTCCGGTTCCGGTACTTTTAAATATCAATACACAGACACACACACACACACACACACACAAACACACACACACACACACACACACACACACAACCAAAACATTACCTACAATAATATATATATATATATATATATATATATATATATATATATATATATATATATATATATATATATATATATATATATATATATATATATATATATATATATATATATATATATATATATATATATATATATATATATATATATATATATATATATATATATATATATATATATATATATATATATATATATATATATATATATATATATATATATATATATATATATATATATATATATATATATATATATATATATATATATATATATATATATATATATATATATATATATATATATATATATATATATATATATATATATATATATATATATATATATATATATATATATATATATATATATATATTCCGGTTCCGGTACCGGTTCCGGTATTTTAAAACACAACCGGAACCACTATTTCTCTGACAAAGGATTTTGCTTTTAATTTTGTGTTGTTCGTCCATGAAAATTTTCCGATAGGCCTCCAACTGACCACAATTGGCCTAAAAATCAAAATTTTCTTCAGATTTTGTTCTGGCGAGCCTCTTGCGACTCTGTAGCTAGTTTAGTCTTCGTCTTGTTTATTATTCTCTTTCATCAAAGCTCATGCGTTCAACATATTGTGTGCTGTACGCGTATATATAAATATTGCATACTTATACATGTACATATACTTTAAATACAAATACAAAATACAATACAAATTTAAATATACACTAGCTTAATACATTGTTATCGTTTGTGCTTTATTGTCTTAAAATGGATATTGTAATATTTATAGTACTAGTACTAGGACTACATACAAATAGCTTTTGATTTTTTATTCTAGCATTCTTATGTTGCAGTGCTTATTCTTTATCAACAGTGCTGTGCTTTTTGTGTCCAACTTCTTGTATTACTTCAACTAGCTCAATGAAAGCCGAAGGTCGAAGGTCCTCGGTTTTTCACGCTACACCGAAAAATTATGTAATCTGTGTAAACCTTAAGCCTGATTCACATGAGGTGGATTTTCAAGGGGATCCCCTTGCGTCCCCACGCGTCCCCGAGGGGATCCCTTTGGGGACGCATGGGGACGCAAGCGATCCCCAGACGCACGTGACTTTATTTGATTGGCCACTGCATGTAGATCCCCTTGAAAAAACGTTCGGAGAGCGATAAGCAAAATTCCCCATGGGGACCCCCAAGGGGATCCCCTTGGGGACGCGTGGGGACTCCCACGGGAATACCCATGGGGATCTCCCTGAGGAAGATCCCCTTGAAAATCCCCCTCGTGTGAAACAGGCTTTACTATCTAACATCTAGGAGAGCGGGCGACGGTACAGTCGCCCCCTGCCCCCCAATTTTCTCCAAGTCAGGGGGGTTTTTTTGGGTCCACGAGTGGGTCCAGCCATACTCAAGTTCTCTTAACTGGACCCAGCAAAAATTAACCTGACCCAAGCCAGCCCAAGGGCGTAGATAGGGAGGGGGGTCGCGGGGGCCGCGATCCCCCCCCCCCCCCTTTTGGTCCCCTTAAGAAGTTAACCTTAAGGTCTATCTTAAGAAATTGTCAACAAGGGTCCGCCCTTTGGTTTTTATCGCCCCGCCGAGAAAATTTCTTGATACGTCTCCAATTGACCAAATTTTGCCTAAAAATCCAAAAATTTTCGAATTTTTTTTCTGAGGTTGACCCTATCCAGACCCCTGCATCTCTATGGCTGACTACTCCTTGTTATTATCTTTCATCAAAGCCTATGCATGTCTACAAAAGTACATTATGCTGAATGTACTTGTATAATACACTGTATAATACACTGTACCTGTCGGAAAAAATTTCTGATACGACTTTAGTTATCCAAATTCGGCGTAAACAGTTAAAAAATCTCCATTTTTTCTGGGGGCTGCCGCCCCCAGACCCCTGCAACCTGTGGCTCACTGATCTTGCGTTTGCACTGCGAATTAAAGTGCTAAATTACTGTAAATACTAAAATAAATGTCAAAAGTGTATTTAAGTGTATAGAAAGTCAAAAGTGTATAGAAGGGTTGCATATAAAAAATGTGAGTAAAAGTAAACAAAAAATTTTTTTGAAAATATTGCAAAATATAGGGTCTTTTTGAAGGGGGTTCCGGTTCCGGTTCCGGTTCCGGTATTTTTAGGTGGTTCCGGTTCCGGTTCCGGTTCCGGTAGTTTTAGGGTTCCGGTCGATCCCTGATATATATATATATATATATATATCCCAGGGGGTCCCCAAGGGTCAAATTTTCGAAATTGGGATTTTGACGTCCCTAGGGGTAATTTGGGCCCGGAACACGGAATCCGAGGTCCATTTTCGTCTAGGACCCCTCTGGACCCTTCCATGACCCCCCTAGGGCACCCTGCCCAGGGGGTCCCCAAGGGTGAAAATTTACGAAATTGGGATTTTGACGTCCCTAGGGGTAATTTGGGCCCCGGAACACGAATCCGAGCTCCATATACGACTAGTACCCCTCTGGACCCTACCATTACCCCACTAGGGCACCCTGCCCAGGGACCCAGGGTGAATTTGTTTGGAGTGGGATTTTGACGTCCTCGGGGTAATTTGGGCCCCGGAACCCACAATCCCAGGGTCCATTTTCGTCTAGGACCCCTCTGGACCCATCCATGACCCCCCTAGGGCACCCTGACCAGGGGGTCCCCAAGGGGTCAAATTTTCGAAATTGGGATTTTGACGTCCCTAGGGGTAATTTGGGCCCCGGAACACAAACAGAGGGACCTCCACCTAGAATAGAGGGTCCTTTGCTTAGAATAGAGGGTCCTCTACCCACTGTCGGCAACCCGTTGTAGCCACCCGACTAGTTGACTGTTTATCAATGTTGATGAAAATTTTTTGTGAGATCACCAAAAACGGGACCAGTCAGTGGCCAGTGGTCGTATGAGTGTGTAAAGACATATATATGTATAGAAATGGAGCGTGACTGTTGAAACATTAAAAAATGCTGTTTCGAAAAAAATTGAAAATTTTTTCACAATTGTCAACATTTTTTACTAATTGAAATTTTTTTGTAAAACACTGCCTCCGGCTCCGGCTCCGGCATTTTGTATCCGGCTCCGGCAAAATTTTACCTCCGGTCGTTCGCTAATTACAGCCCCCTCACCCCTGTAATTTAGGCGTATACCAGTCGCGTAGCCAGAAAAAAACTTAGGGGGGACTGATTTTTTAATTTTTGGAATGGGCAAAAATGAATTTTTTTGCGATTTTAACACAAAAATTTGCCAAATAACAGCATATGCAAACATTGTACTAAATTTGACCGGCCGAAAA
>JASANF010011264.1:0-18224 GCA_030248245.1 Trissonchulus sp. WLG1_4
TGTTGAATAGAAAGAGGATGCCCCAATTTACAAAGATGAAAGAAATGGGGGCGCCGGGAATCGAACCCGGGCCGCCTGCTTCGAAGTCAAGCATGCTAACCACTACACCACAGCCCCCGAGTCTCATAGGCCCTAATTCTCAGTTACAACAGGGTCCCCCCTTCGAACATCGTTGCGACCCTGCAACGATACTCGGTCGATACTCATGCTCCCGGGGCGAACCCGATGCCTCAATGGCGGAGCACATTCACACGTAGGCCTCCAAGCCTACTTCAATCACACCACAATCAGGGTTTCCTGGCTTACCCGCAACCACAGGGTTTCTCGATCGACCCAGAACGATTCTCAACCAATACCGAGGGTTTTACCCGGCTCACCCTTAACCGAAACCGAGGGTTTTCTCCGGTTCACCCCTAACCGAAACCGAGGGTTTTCTCCGGTTCACCCCTAACCGAAACCGAGGGTTTTTCGGATTAGCCATAACCTAGGGACCAATCAGAAAGAGACTATGTACACATCCATACAGCACACAGCACGAGTACCGTAAGGGTTGAAGTGCCAACCTCAACCCAGGGCATGGGGCTCCTAACCTACCTCCGAAGACGGTTCGGGGATAAGGCTGTCCTGAGGACCCGGCCCTATCCTCTCCGTCCTATGTCACGGTCGCCACTATGTTGAAAGAAAGATGATGCCCCAATTTACAAAGATGAAAGAAATGGGGGCGCCGGGAATCGAACCCGGGCCGCCTGCTTCGAAGTCAAGCATGCTAACCACTACACCACAGCCCCCGAGTCTCATAGGCCCTAATTCTCAGTTACAACATACGATCTAGTTTTAACTCCCGAATAAAACTGTCCCAATTAATCAGTTTTTTGGAATTACTAGGCGACAAAATGACAAGGACAAATACCTACAAGCACGACTATGAACACACCTTGGGTGGATTTCACAAAGGTGGTTTTACTGAACCATTGGTTTTACCAAGAGTACATAATAGCGTCTCACTCTATATAGAAGAAGAGTGAGACACTCTCCAGCCTGCCTGTGTTCTAGCACAGGCAGATGCGCTGGTCGTTTTCAGGCTACATGTTGACATTCTATGCAACATGTGACTGGCCAATCAGAAGCGAGCTTCTATTCTCTGATTGGCAGACGCCTGTGCACGTGCTCCAATCAAAAAACGGGATAGGAATAAAGGCTAATAACTCATTATTTATTCATAGTCTGGTTGTACAAACATTAAAAAAGGTTTGCAAATACCTTTGGGGATATTTTGGCAAACTTTCAGCGAAATTGATTGAGAAACTTTGAAGAAATTCAGAAAAGTTTATATCTCAAAAGTTTCTCAATCAATTTCGCTGAAAGTTTGCCAAAATATCCCTAGAGGTAATTGCAAACCTTTTTTAATGTTTTTGCAAGCAGACTATGAATAAATAATGAGTTATTAAGCTTTTATCTCTATCTTAATGCTTATCAACGCATCAGCGATTATATACTAAAGTGTGTTACGCAGGGAATCTACGCGCTGATTGGCCAGTCACATGTTGCATAAAATGTCAACATGTAGCCTGAAAACGACCAGCGCATCTGCCTGTGCTAGAACACAGGCAGGCTGGAGAGTGTCTCACTCTTCTTCTATATAGAGCGAGACGCTATTATGTACTCTTGGTTTTACGTACGTTTTGCATGATTAGCACATAATTTCATTACGAAATATCGAATGATTCGTTACGAATTTCGTAGATTTTCTTACACCATTGGTTTATCTCAGTTGAAATTTCAAACCTGCAGCGCAGCAGGTCTCTGTTCTGCTGAAATTTCAGCTGAGCTAAACCATTGGTCTAAGAAAATCTACGAAATTCGTAACAAATCATTCGATATTTCGTAATGAAATTACGTGCAAATCATGCAAAACAGACGTAAAACCAATGGTTTAGTAAAACCACCTTTGTGAAATCCACCCCTTGATTCTTAGTCGAGAAGAGGCATATGGTCACTGATAAACAAAAACAAAAGTTGGACACGCATTCACTATCAGCTAAGACAAAGTTTCAGAGTGTCATTTACTCAATCCTACTCAAGCTGTATTGCGTGACAATTAGAAAAAATCCATCAAGAACGTACATATATACGCGTCAGATAAAATATGATGTTATCTTGTTTATGAGTGACGTTCGATATCACAAACAATTTCAGGTCGTGACGAAATGCACTACCTTACAAAACCAGGACTTATTGAGCTAACACTCTTTTCAATGTACAGATTCTATGGAGGGAATGTTAATCGAAAATCTGAAATAAATTTCCGTGCAGTTGCAATTTTTTAGTAATACTAACTTCAAATTGCTCAATTTTGAGCTCGCGGATTGAAAATTTAGTTCTCAGTTGTTTTTATAGATAAGTAAAAAAATTGAAACTGGTAAATAAAAAATTAAAATACATGTAAAACAAAATCATGTGAACGACTTTTACAAAATTCAATGTATATAAATTCTAAATTTTGCAATAAAGTAAAAAACAAAAGCTTTTTACAAAATACATACGTATATACAACACGTATACCAGGTACCAACATACCCTCTTTAAAAATTGATTCCTTTTACAAAAACAGAAAAACACTTTTCTTGCAATGGTGGATATTTTTTAAAAAATTAGCCAAAAAATATCTTACCAACTTCAGAAGGATTTCGACTCACATACGTCATCGTGTGGTTAAAGTGAAAAGCACGGAGCTATCGTATTTTACGTTGAGAATCGAATAAAACGAAAAGGAAAGAATTTATTTTTTGCTTCCAATAAAAAAAATCGCTTACCACCTGGTATGGCCTTAATCGGTTTTTGCGATAGAACGACAGCCTACAGTATTTATTAGACCAAAAGCTAGACTATATATATATCTATAAAATATTATTTGATACAAAAAAGGGACGGTAATAGAGTTGTTGTACAAATTTGAGGTTAATCTAAGTGGATTAAACGGATCAGATTAAAATCCATGTTTCAGATTACTGTCTATGAATTTGTCATACAAGAATAATTGACAACACTTCTCGCAAAATGGTACACGAATAATTTTTAAGTCTACTTTAATGCTTAAGCGGGGTTCATACTCGTCCTTGTCCTTGTCCCTATCGTTTTGTCCTTAAGCGATTACAAGAAAACTGCCTGGCCAATAAGCCAACTTTTGGCATAAATAAAGATGGGGTCATTTGCAGATAGTATGCAAAAAATTAGCCAGAACGCTTGTGTCATTTATTCACAGTAGCTGATCAAAATTTGTCCTTGTCCCTGTCCCTGTGTCCTTAAGGACAAGTATTAACCGGGCTTTAGTAGTAACGTAGACTACTTTTTAATGCTTGAAAAAACAAATTTCAATCAATTGAATTTCAATCCGTTTCATTCATATATTTCAGAAATGGACTCTTTTGGAGGCCTTAGCCGTAAAAAGTATCTTTGACAGAGAATACTTCGGCAATAGTTCTCCAAGATTTGAGAGAGCCAAAGCGCTCAACTTGAAGTATGAACAAAAAATGTCAACACTAAAAAAATAAACCATGTGATTTCGTCACGAAAAGAATTAATTTCAGTCACCAAGAGTACAGCAAAATTTTTTTGCAACAAGTCAACATTTTTTGGTAAGACTTTTTTAAATAATCAACAAATTAAAACGATTCAACCAAATAAATACAGATTAAAATTTACCTATTCAGTGAGATGCAGCCAACGCAAACTGGACTAGAGAAAAAGTTGTTTAAAATTCACACCCTAAAATTACAATTCGCGTAAGTTCGCTACTATTTCTTGATAAAGATTTAGGTATATGGTGCTGTGGAAATTTAATAATGACCACATTAAAATTCAAATATATATAATCCGCCAAGTCCAAATTTGGGTGCAACCGCAACCACAGTCACAACAATACGGCGTCATTAAATTACATAGGTATTATTATGCCCGTCTCAAAGATCACGAGACCTAATTTGCATATTGTAAAGTATGTACATACAACAAAAGGTGTAGGCAGTCACTCTACGGCAAGCAACGAGCTAGACAAGTCGAAGTTTTTTCTTTGCTGCCCACTAGTACATGATATCACTAATTAACTCCGGTTGTCTTCTTGTATCATCCATTATGTCTTCGGACGGGGTGAATACAAACCAAACTACCTGTCAATATGACACCGCCGAACGCCCTACAGAAGCATTATTGGCAGAAGAACTAATTGGCCTTATGAGGAAAACAATCGATTCAACGCTCAATACCAAATTTGCCCAAATGGAAGAAAAACCGAAATCTGAACCGACGGCCGCACATGAATATCGGTTTAAAGGCAACAAAATCCAGGCGAAGTTCATCGCGGAGATTTAAACGAAAGTGTCCAAAGCGGCCCGACTGCTGAACTCCGATCCCGAGCCTCCGATCGAGACGGTGGCGAACCTACTAGATGACGTCAAGCAGAAGCTCGATTATCGAGCCAAGCTAGTCCGCATTGGAGACTCGTCTGGATGGGACGTTGCGGAAGAGTACCAAGGCAACTCCATCGCCTCAGACTCGGACGATGAACGGAAACTGCGATCAGCGGAGTCTCGAGCGCTTCGCAAGCGAAAGTCCGCCCAAGTCCCGAACCGGCCCTTTCGATCGGGCCCCCGCAGAGACGGGGGCTTTTCCTACAACCGGGGCACACAGCAAAGTGGTTATCCTGTGCCGTTCCCATCAACCAGCCAGCCAGCTCCGTTTGCTGCCCAAGCGTACGCAGCTCCTCCGTGTCCTCCGACCATCCCGCAGACCTTACTGCCTACCCAGATCCCCACACCAGCCAGACCTCAACGTCCAGGACCGTGCTATTACTGCGGACGTACAGGCCACTGGGCCGGAGCCTGCCCCGAGCGTAAGAAGTAATGCCGCCGAACAACTGAAAAATAGTAAGTCAAGAACAGTGAAGGATTCAATTGACTTGACGTTAGCAAAGGTTGTAGATAAGCCGCCATCTGTCCGAGGTAGGCTCCGTGAGCACAAACAGTTTTGAATCCAAATAGGAGCTCCAAAGTATATTCTCGACACAATAGAACGGGGCTATGCGATCCTTTTTTACAACTACCAAGAGTACATAATAGGAAGAGTATGACACTCTTCCTATTATGCCTACGGGCGTGCGTCCAATGCGCAGCGCGAAATAGCCCGTTTATGTACGGTTTTGAGGGGGGGGTACCCCCCCTCATTTCAAGACACTGACAAAGACTTTTGTTGATGTGCTGAACTGAGGGGGGGGTACCCCCCCCTCAACTGAAGACGGGGTACTGAACTGAGGGGGGGGGTAGCGCAAAGACTTTGTCAGTGTCTGGAAATGTGGGGGGGTACCCCCCCCCCCCCCCCTCAACTGAAGACGGGGTGCTGAGTTGAGGGGACCCCCCTCAGTTGAGCACGGGGTATCGAACTGAGTAGGGGGTACCCCCCCCCCCCTCAGTTGAGTACGGGGTCTTCAGTTGAGGGGGGGGGTACCCCCCCTCAAAACCGTACATAAAAGGCCTATTTCGCGCTGCGCATTGGACGCGCGCTGCTAGGCATAATAGGAAGAGTGTCATACTCTTCCTATTATGTACTCTTGCAACTACCCACCCCAAAAACTTTCAAAAAACAATAGTTCTGCTTTACGAGAAGCTGATTTCGTTGAAACTGCAATTCGTGAGCTAGTAGCTAATGACTTAGTCTCAGAGTGTAAAGTACAACCCATTGTAGTTAGCCCACTGTCAGTGTCTATACAAACGTCGGGGAAAAAACGATTACTTTTAGATCTTCGATACGTCAATAGTTACATTTTCCCTAAACGGATAAAGTTTGAGGATCTCAGAACTGCCCTAAAAATGGTCAGTCCAGGAGGATACATGTTCTCCTTTGATTTAAAAAGTGGGTATCATCACGTGGAAATTCTTGCAGAACACAGACAATTTCTGGGATTCCATTGGAAATTTAAAAACGGCATTAAGAAATATTTTATGTTCTCAGTCCTAACCTTTTGGCTTAACTAGCGCACCTTATATCTTTACAAAAGTGCTGCGTCCCCTAGTAAAACTCTGGAGGGACAAAGGGATTCCTTTTGTGTTATATTTAGACGATGGGTTTTCTTGCGCTTCGTGCAAAGACTTAGCTGTTCGTGCATCCCACTGCATAAAAACAGACCTGAAATCGTCAGGCCTAATGGCAAACAACGAGAAATCGCAGTGGGCAAGCACTGTGCTGGCTAGGCTTCGAAATTGACTTAGCAGAATTCACATTAAAAATTCCTGAGCCTAAGCGTCAAAAGTGCTTGAATCTTATTGGGTCCACAATATTGCGCTCCTGGATACCAGTACGGGCCTTAGCAAGAGTCACTGGATTGATCCAATCCTTCTCCCTAGTCGTAGGCACACTTTGCAAACGTAAGACACGCACCTTATACGCTGTCATAAACTCTAAGTACTCGTGGCAATCCGCCATCAAACTGTCAGCAGAAGCAAAATCGGACTTACAGTTTTGGAAGTCAAAATTGAGCGTTTTGCAAGCCAAGCCCCTAAATGATAACCGCACCCCAACGGCCTTAGTCTTTTCCGACGCCAGCTCCACCGGGTGCGGCAGTATAACAAAAATTAGCTCTACCTGTTTCGAATGTCAAATGGAGTGGTCTGCGCAGGAAATGACGATGTCGTCAACTTGGCGAGAGTTGGCAGCAGTAAAATACGCAGTTTTTTCATTGACATCACAATTAGAAAATAAAAACGTAACCTGGTTTTCAGACAGTCAGCCAGCTGTACGCATTCTAGAAGAAGGTAGCAGCAAAACACACCTACAAGAGTTAGTAAATGAAATATTTTGTGGATGTGATATGTTTAACATCGGAATCAATGCGAAGTGGATTAGCAGAGACTTTAATACAGAGGCAGACGCCCTAAGCAAGGTAGTCGATTCTGACAGCTGGCGGGTTTCCGATAAATTGTTTTTATATCTGGAATCTATCTGGGGGCCATTTCAGTGTGATCGGTTTGCAAACGAAAAAAAATGCCAAAGTCCCCAAATTTAACTCAAAATACTTTTGCCCCGGGTCAGGAGGGGTGGACGCCTTTTCATTTAACTGGGATGAGTCTGCAAAAAATTGGTTAGCACCACCGGTCAGCTTAGTACCGAGAGCTATTAAACACCTGCAGTTGTGCAAGACTGTGGCCGTTTTGGTTGTACCAGCCTGGAGATCTGCGCCGTTTTGGCCTATGCTTTTCCCGTTTGGGGTGCCCGCTTGGTTTGTCAAATCCGTTTTGGAATTTAACACTGTAGCTTGTATTGAGCCAAGTTCTGCATTCGTGTCAAATTCAGTACTATGCGTGTTGCTTCACTGCTAACTCACAGTCTTTGTACCTCTATATGCTTGCTATAAGTCTGAGTAAACGTGGTTCCTGCTTTCGCGTTCGTAGAGTAGGGCATGATTAAGCTTATTCTGAGAATAAGTATTATTATGCCCGTCTCGAAGATCACGAGACCTAATTTGCATATTGTAAAGTATGTACATACAACAAAAGGTGTAGGCAGTCACTCTACGGCAAGCAACGCGCTAAACAAGTCGGAGTTTTTTTTTCTTTTTTTGTTGTTAATAAGCCAAAAATTGGTGTAAAATATCAACAATTTCTATTTTCAGACATAATCCAGCTGCGGAACTGGACTACTCCAGATGCAAACGGGGAGCTAATACGGTTGCGTGAGCAGCTACCATCCTTCTTATTCTCCGCCAGGGCCCCTAACACGGTCAAGGCATACTCCGGGGGCTTCTCACGTTTTGCAACCTGGTGTGGGAAGATAGGTGCCAACCCATTGCCAACAAGTGAGCTGATAGCCGCTTGCTATTTGGTAAAGGTAGCAGAAACGGCAAACAGTTATGCCGTGAATGATCAGGCCTTCAGAGCAGTTAGTTGGGCTCATAAGCTCGCCGGAAGGCAACTAAAGGACACTGCGCTCTGCCAGGCAGTCTTAGACTCTACGAAGAGAAAATTCGCTTCTATACCTTCAAGCCAAAAACTACCTATAAGTATGCAACAATTGGCGGCTATATCCGAAATTTGCTTATCTTTCAAAACCATAAAAGAGCTAAGACTATTAGCCATTGTCCACCTAGGATTTTATGGATTTTTACGCGTTTCAGAAATCATTTCTCTGCGTCACAGCGATCTCGTTTTTCATCCCGACTGTATGGTTTTGTCCCTCAGAAAAAGCAAAACTGATCAAAACGGGCAGGGGGCCCAAATTTCGATTGCACGCCTTCACGGCGAACATTGTCCCAACAAAGTCTTGGGCCTATATGTTGCAGCCCTTGGTCGTCCCGCAAACTCACCCCTGCCCCTATTCCCGCAGCTACAGCTTAGAAATGGGGCCGTTGCACCCATTGACGGCACTACAATCTCGTATTCTACAGTTCTAGATTAGCTGAGATCCGTTTTGGCCCGTACGGGAGTGCAGAATGTGTCCAACTACGGGACACATAGTTTGCGAGCAGGAGGAGCAACGTTAGCAGTATCAAAAGGGGCGTCACGAGAAGACGCGAAACGGCACGGGAGGTGGGTAACGGACGCCAGTTTGGACCGTTATGTGCGCCAAACACCTCCAATTGCAGTGACCAAGTCAGTGGAACACACAACCTAAGCGCCGTTGTATTGCCTTATGCATATGCTTGCTATAAGTCTGAGTAAACGTGGTTCTTGCTTTCGCGTTCGTAGAGTAGGGCATAATTAAGCTTATCCTGAGAATAATTAAAAATGTAAAAAAGACAAAAAATATGTTTTCAGGCCTACTACTGTCGACTCACAAAGTGCGGATTTCATAAAGCTGATTTTACTGAATGATGGTTTTTCGTACATTTTGCATGATTTGTACATAATTTCATTACGAAATATCGCCTTATTCATTTTGCAAGATTCGCACATAATTTTAATAAGAATACTGTCGCCTGATTCGCTACGAACTTTGGTAATGTTCTTTAGCCGTGGATTTAGCTCAGTTGAAATGTCAAACCTGCCGCACATCAAGTCTTTGTTTTGCAGAAATTTCAACTGAGCTAAATAAAACCAAAGTTTAAGAAAATCTACGACCTTCGTAACGAATCAAGCAATATTTCATAATAAATCATGTGCGAATCATATGAAAACGTATGCAAAACTGTAGAATTAAGAAAAAATTACCCCACAAGCTGATTTGATACACTAGTCGGGTCGTGACTATCTCGTCGCTTTGCTGGACATACAGCTGTAAGTATGAATCGTGCCTTACTCAAGTCTGACCGAAAAACGCTGGACCTCGAGACAAAAATACGCGATTTCATTACGAAAAGAACGAATTGTAAGCAACAAGAGTAGAGCGAGTCGTCACAAAAATCACGCCACCTGTTTTCTCTCAGGGTTCAGCAATTTTTGGTTAGACTTTAGTCAATCGCCGCCAATTCACTTTCAAAAGATGGATCTTCAAGATGCTAGAAAATTAAGTAGTAGTTTCAGACGCCTTACATAAATTGTAACATTTATCTTATGACCGAGTACAGATTTCTATTGCAAACATTCATCAAAGCAGTCTGCATTTTAGGTTCACGACTGGTTTTTAGGTTCAGGTTCAGTTAATGTACTTGCACTGATAAAAGACGCGTTATCTAGGTGATTGCTAAGTCCCAACTCAGACATCTGCCAAAGATGAATTTCACTTATTATAATTACCAGTTTTGACAAATTGGATAAACCAGTGACGTTTAGTTCCTGCTAAAATTAATACTCCTGTAAAAAGGGCCATAAAAATAACCCCACTTCATTTGTTGCCAATGATGGTAAAAAACGTTATCGTGCAAAAAACAATAGTTTGGCGTGTGATTTTTTAATACTGATTTTTTTATTTTAATTGAATGTAGCGTATTTGCCAGGAAGGACGCGAAAAGCAAGTACAGAATAACAACAAGCTAAGTTTTCGTCAAAAATATTCAGTAAGTATCAAGCATAAACTTTCAAGTACATTGGCCAAAGGCCATCGTAAACCTGTTGGGCCAGCGAATTTGTAATTTACATAACATATTTCCCACAAACAGTGTCTACTTTTGCTGCCATTTAAACTGCAAAATCTAAAGCTTTCGGCAGTTGGAACTTGGAAGGGGTGCCTAGAGTTCAATGATTTCTGTTTGCTGTTTATGTTTACTGGTTAAATGTTAAATGTTAAATTCCGTAAATTTAACTTGGTTCTTGGTCCCGTGTCAGTTTGAAACCAAGCAGCACTGTTACATTTATGACTTCTAGTGAAGCATCAAAACTTTAAGAATCCCAGTGGTCTAGTTGTTAGTTTGTTGGGTTTGCAACCATGAGGTGACATCGTCGATTCCTAGTGAATGGCTTTTTGTCAAACTTTTGCATTTTCAAATTATCTTCTCAGCGACCACAAAAGCAACAATTCACTGAATATAACAGGTATTTTAATTGTGACAGATGCAAATATATGGTGAAAGATGTGTAAAACACACTCCGCACATTGACACTTTAACGCTTTAGAACTGTGTTAAGATACCAGAATCAAAATAAAAGCCTATTCACACGAGGGCGCATGAGCGGGCGCACGAGCGGGCGCATGAGCGGGCGCATTCTATTTTCACACTGCCTGTTGCCTTATTTCACACAATGCAGTATGCAAGTGTGCGTGTGCGCCCGCTCATGCGCCATGGCGTGTGCCATGGCGTACGCCATGCAATGCGCCCTCGTGTGAATAGGCCTTCAGAGACTTGTTGGGCTGTAAGGCAGACAAAGCAGACAGAGCAAATAGGCTGATTATACCATGCTAAAACTCGGTTTATAGGGTGTCAATAGGCAAATTAGATAGTAGGATATGCGAATGAACTTGTAAAAGTGCGTAAAAGTATGACTCATAAGTTACGCAAGTTAGGTAGCCAGCTTTTACGGATAAGTAAAACCATGCTTACTTATCTGATTTACACTAGAGCTAAAAAACTGTGTATAATTTTTCAATTTTTGAGTCCAATCTTTGGCACATACAAGACTTGGGGGTGTAAAAAGTTATTACCTACACCTGACAAAAGTTCCCTCGGCCTAGCCTGAACCTTAGTTTGACTTGAAAATATGGCTAGCAAAGTTTTTTGCCCGATTAAATTAGCTATGTATGTCATGAATTATTCAAAGAAAAACATTTCGCTATTAATTAATTAGTGTGTCTGTGTCATACATACTATACCGTGAGGTATTTTTTAGTCAAAACACCTGTCAACAAAGCCTTATTTTTTTATTTACTGTTTTTTATTTAGTATTTACTCAGGATGGGGAAAATTCCGGATAAATCCGAAATACGAGACTACCACTCACAGATTAGGAAACCACTTAGAATAATCATTGCTCTGTAAACCCCCCCCCCTGAAATGAAGGGGTACAGGCCTATTCACACGAAAGCGCATTTTGCTCCGTGGCGTACGCTCATGCGCCCGCTCGTGCTCCCACGTGTGAATAGGCCTTAAAGGGCTATTTCGGCCGGAGAATCGTTCCGGTCGATTAGCGAGAATAGGAAAGAGTGTCATACTCTTCCCTTATTATGTACTCTTGTTAATACACTCTTGTTAATACTAAAGCATAACGATGCAGGTACCTACACAATTCAAGAATGAAACAGTAAACATGTACTACTACGCACTCTGTAATCTATACATAAACATACGGTATTTTTGTCTTCCATTCATAAACTACCTGTTTGTAAACCTCACCGGTTCTGCTTAACTGGTAGATTTAATTCGAAAACAGACCTGTTTCTGTTTCTATGCTCATAATTGCTCGCTTTATCCAACCTACATGAATTTACATTCATTATATATTATATATTATATAGTAAATATATATATATATATATATATATAGGATATATATATATATATATATATATATATATAATCATATTTCGGGCAGTTTTATAGTGTGCCATAGCGAGCTATAGCTATAGCCGGCTATTTCAGACGAAACAGTGTATTCAAAACGGCTATTGGCGGCTATAGCCGAATCGCCACTCCTAGGTGGTCTCCTAAATTTCAGAAAAATAGCCATAGCCACGTTTCTTCAGTCAAAACTTGGCCATTTGAAAATTGCCAAAATAGCCACGGCGAGCTATAGCCGCGGCGAATTAGCACTAGTGAAAAAATAGCCACGGCGAGCTATAGCTATAGCCGGCTATTTCAGACAAAACAGTGTATTCGAAACGGCTATTGGCGGCTATAGCCGAATCGCCACTCCTAAGTGGTCTCTACTAGATTTCAAAAATAGCCATGGTCTGGCTATAGCTACGTCTCTTCAGTCAAAACTTGGCCATTTAAAAATCGCCAAAATAGCCACGGCGAGCTATAGCCGCGGCGAATTAGCACCAGTGAAAAAGTAGCCACGGCGAGCCATAGCTATAGCCGGCTATTTCAGACAAAACAGTGTATTCGAAACGGCTATTGGCGGCTATAGCCGAATCGCCACTCCTAGGTGGTCTCTACTAGATTTCAAAAATAGCCATAGGCTGGCTATAGCCAAGCTTGTTCAGTCAAAACTTGGCCATTTAAAAATCGCCAAAATAGCCACGGCGAGCTATAGCCGCGGCGAAACAGTCTAATC
The DNA here is from genome assembly GCA_030248245.1 of Trissonchulus sp. WLG1_4. Taxonomy (NCBI): domain Eukaryota; kingdom Metazoa; phylum Nematoda; class Enoplea; order Enoplida; family Ironidae; genus Trissonchulus; species Trissonchulus sp. WLG1_4. Next base: position 12,633 of record JASANF010011264.1, read on the forward strand.
GGCAATATGTGCTGAAAATCGCCACAGCTATTGCCGGCTATTTTAGGCAAATCCGTGTATAATAATTGGCTATAGCCGAATCGCCGTTTCTCCGAGGCATCTAAAAAACCGTGATACATGGGAAACTTACCGGTTCGAATTAATACAGTATTTGTTAAGAAAATGTGTGAGCTGTAAGTATTGGAACTTTCTAACAGGGTGGATTTCACAAAGGCAGTTTCGTTAATAAAGCTCGATTCATACTTTTGTCCGTATGTCCGTTCAGCCGGCAGAATGACGTCACTAGCAGCCTAGTTTAGTGGACCAGTTTAGTGGAGGTCATTATTTCGTCATTTCGTCGGCTGAACGGATATACGGCTGTAAGTATGAATCGACCCTAAACCGGAGATCTACGAAAGTCTTCACATGATTTACAAAGTTCATTACGACACCGATTGCCTAATTCGTTGATTTTCGTTGATATTCTCAAACACAGGTTTGCGCAGGTGTGTCACACTTTCTGAAAAATTTGGACGACAAAAATTGCGAACATCCTCTGTTCTGATACTCGGGTTTCCCGACGATCGAATTTGATCAAAAAGTTTTTTAAAACACTCAACGGACAGGTAAGTTTTGTTTGCGCTGCACATTAACGGCCAAAAAGGGAAGAAAATATACATACCATAAACAACCATAACTACAAAAAAAGCACACAGCAATAATGTTCAGTCGTAATGATGTTTTTGCCGGGTAAATTAATGATCAAAGTTAGGCGACTGATACCTATTATCATTAGCCAAAGTGGGGTTGCCTGGTAGCGCGGGCCAAACCAAGGGCTACCCATTCTCTGTCACACTCAACACAAACAATCCAGCCAACCCAAACTATTCAACAATTAGAGCGTGCTTTCGGAAAAATATGAGCAGATTTTTTTCATTACGTAGTTCTAAAGTGCCCTCGGCTCAGTGTAAGAAATAAAACTGGTGATCTGAATGTGACCTTGGCTTATTTAGAAATGAATAGCGGACTATATCTAGACTGGGTTTTAACGAAGCAGAAATAAGAAATTACAAACAGTAATTCTAAAGTCTAACCAAAAAATGCTGGACCCAGAGAAAAAAAGAAACACGCGATTTCATTACGAAAAAATAGGGACAGCAAGTAGTCCGACAATCACGCAACCTGCTTGGCCTCAGGGTTCAGAAGTTCTGATCAGACTTTAGATAGATAGTCGAAATATGCGTTTTTACTGACTAATTCGTAGACTGAGCTAATATCAAGAGTACTTAATAAGACACTCTTCCCTATTCTAGCTAATCGCTCGAAACGGTGTTCCGGCTGAAATAGCCCTTTTACGCCTTGATTTCAGGGGGGGGTACCCCCTTCGAATCAAGACATATATTGATTCCAGGGGGAGGATCCCCCCTCAAATCAGGGAAGTGTCTTGATTTGAAGGGTGGGTACCCCACCCTCATTTTAGCAGACCACTGTGGTGAGCTGGTAACATGGTAAAACGATGGGGGTGCCCCCTTGAAATCAAGGCGTAAAAGGGCTAATTCCGCCGGAGCATCATTCCGGGCGATTAGCTAGAATAGGGTTATGTACTCTTGTTAATATCTAATTTCTGCTAGTCAATCTGTCTTTCCAGCTTTCTGTTCCTATTGCTTTTTCTTATTTCTGTGTTTAATATTTTCTCTGGAATATTGACACCGAGTAATCGACAACGCAACCACTCCTAGCTCAGCAGACTACACATAAAAATTAAATATAAACATACCAATCCATAAAAACCATGTAATTTTCCTTGATACAGTATATACTTCAATAATCCCTGTTCTGTAAGCATCAGTGATAATCAATATCTATACGTACTTCAAAAATATAACTACTACATATTAAAAAATAAAATAAACTGGTACGAATTGCATATGATTATGTAAGGCTCCACAATAGGTATATAGACAACAGACAAATATATAAATATATAGGTAAAATGGATGTACTGTATTTATGGTATCTCCAAGGTATGCTATGGTATGAAACACCAGACTGGACTATAATTCCATATATGGTATATAAATCCAAACACTTTTCTCTATATAGCCAAACTATTCAACCAGCTGCCACCCCATGTTAGCTTCAATAGGTACTGATAGACGCCACCTACTATGTGCCTTATGAAACAAAACCACGTACATGAACTACTTTGATTATAAATTGATACTTTGTTTCAAGAGTATATAATATGGACAAGTATGACTTCCATATTCTAACCGATCCGCTGGAACGATGCTCCGCCCGACACAGCCCTTTAACGGTCTTAATTCCAGGGGGACCCCTCTTGTTTCAGTACACAGCCAGTTCGAAATCGGTGGTGTTTCTAGAAGTGACGTCCCTGACGCTCCAGGGCATTGTAACAGAGATGAGCACCGCACCCGAGGGCGGACCCGCCAAAGAAAGGAAACCCCCATCCCCCAAAATCAAAACGCTAAAGGGCCATAGTTCGGCAGTTAGCATCGTTCCAGCCGAGTAGCCAGAATAGGACACAGTGTCATTACTCTTCCCTGTTATGCACTCTTGAACTTTGGTATTATTAACCAATAATAATCAGTTAAAATAAAATCTGCGTACTTGAATAAGACCCGAACACAAACTTACATTGAATAGATAATATACTTTGCTAAACTGTTTCGCTATCAAATAAAATATGAATCCACGATTCCAAGAATCAAATTAAAAAATTATATTTATGTCTGCACGAGACAAGACCGTTTTGAAAAATGTAAAAGTCGATGGTTCGAATTAATAATATGATCATTCAAATTATAAGAAATTAGTTCTTTGCGCGGAATTATTTGATCAGATGTAAGCATATGACGTTAGATGAAGAATTAAGCCGACAGGTGTAGTAGATATCATCCTCTGATCTTATCCCCAGTAAATTCATAACTGCAGGTTTATATTTTATTAATAATTAACAAGGAGCTACGAGCTTAGTACAAAATGGTATTACCGGATTAAATTATATACACATAAATTTAAGCACTGCATATGAAAGATCAGATCTAATTTCGGCAGGTGCTTGCATTAAATTTAAGTTTCAAAAGATTCAATCCGTCCCGTTTATCAACTAAATCCAGTTTCTATACATATTCAACATATTCAATATATATTCGACTCTATTTCTGATTCATACTAGGTACAGCCGTATGTTCGTTCAGCAAATAAAATTACGAAATAATCACGCCACAAGCTGATCTTCTAATTGACCCTAATTAAGTTATTCTACAAAATACAAAACAAGTTGCCCCTAAAAGGAGCAATGTTCCTCCCCGGAGATGTTCATATGTAGGTATATAATATCAAGAGTGGGTACATCATGAAAGTCAGAGGTGTTATTTCGGGCAGCTCCTATGTATTTTTTCTATTTTTTCCAATTTTTTGACCCCTCCAATTTTTTAATTGGTTGAGAAAAATTTCATTTGTTCAGATTATCAATGAGAAGCATCAAAAGTTATATAACTGCTCCTAAAAGGAGCACAATTCCTTCCCCAGACATAACAATTTGAGCTTGCACTGTTTCAACGTCATTCAAATATAGTTAGTTACGTTGTATATTTCTACTTTTCACAGTTTCCTATTTCGTTACATGATACATCAGGCAACAAATCCTGAAAACCTTAGACTAAGCAGAAAACTGGATAAAGCCGAACTAACTACGAGCCTGCTCATAAATACTAACAAACGAGCCAGGTCAAAACCAAAAGCGCACTAGAAAACGTCACCGGAAAAAACTGCACTAACCAACAAGCCCGGACAAAACCGCACTAACCAACAAGCCCGGACAAAACCGGACTAACCGACGTGCCCAGAAAAGCGCAATAACCAACAAGCCCGGACCATAGCGTACTAACCAACAAGCCCGGACAAATGCGCACTAACCAACGAGCCCGGACTAAACCGCACTAACCAATGAGCCCGGACTAAACCGCACTAACCAACAAGCCCGGACAAAACCGCACTAACCAACAAGCCCGGACAAAACCGCACTAACCAACGTGCCCGGACCATAGCGTACTAACCAACAAGCCCGGACAAATGCGCACTAACCAACGAGCCCGGACTAAACTGCACTAACCAACGTGCCCGGAAAAAGCGCACTAACCAACAAGCCCGGACCGTAGCGTACTAAAAAACAAGCCCGGACAAATGTGCACAACTCAACGAGCTCGGACTAAACCGCACTAACCAACGATCTCGGACTAAACCGCACTAACCAACGTGCCCGGAAAAAGCGCACTAACCAACAAGCCCGGACCATAGCGTACTAACCAACAAGCCCGGACAAATGCGCACTAACCAACGAGCCCGGACTAAACCGCACTAACCAACGAGCCCGGACTAAACCGCACTAACCAACGTGCCCGGAAAAAGCGCACTAACCAACAAGCCCGGACCATAGCGCACTAACCAACAAGCCCGGACCGTAGCGTACTAACCAACAAGCCCGGACAAATGCGCACTAATCAACGAGCCCGGACTAAACCGCACTAACCAACGATCCCGGACTAAACCGCACTAACCAACGTGCCCGGGAAAAGCGCACTAACCAACAAGCCCGGACCATAGCGTACTAACCAACAAGCCCGGACAAATGCGCACTAACCAACGAGCCCGGACTAAACCGCACTAACCAACGTGCCCGAAAAAAGCGCACTAACCAACAAGCCCGGACCATAGCGTACTAACCAATAAGCCCGGACAAATGCGCACTAATCAACAAGCCCGGACTAAACCGCACTAACCAACGAAACCGGACTAAAGCGCATTACCCAACGAACCCGGACTAATTAAAGTCCGCCGCTAACCCAACGAACCCGGACTAAACCGCAACTAACCAACAAGAGCCCGGATAAAAGACGGAGAAGAAACTAGACGTGAAAAAAATAGTATTTTTGTAAAAAGTTAACACCTCCATTCAGAACACTCCGTCCTATTTTCATTCTAACAAACCAAACCCCAAAACATCCAAAAAACTGGGCACAAACCAAAATCCTGAAACAAAACAGCAACGAGCGAGCACTTAATTCGCTTCGCAAGTTGCAAGCGAAAGCCAAGACTAGACTGTACACATAGGTCGCTTGATCACACTGACTGCCGGGAAACATGTCAACTGCAAACTGAACTGTCTGCACGAAAAAGCCCAACTTATATTATTGCTTCCTGTCTGTTCATTAGCCAATAAAGAGCCGATTGGCGGCAGCCACCTCTGAATGGGGTGGTAAATCAATTTTTCTAGTTGCAAATCAAGTTCCAGTGGACAACAACATGCCAAATGTCGCTCTGCTGTTATGTAAACACTGGGAACAGGGGGGGTTTTGATTGCGATTTTAAGACGCAAGGAAAATATAACATTATAATTTTTCTTGTGTTTTCAAAATGAATCGTTTGTTTTTAATTTGTTTTCAGGTGTTAACGTTGGTTATGTCGGCACCCCCCATGCGCCAAAAAATACAAACGTTGTCTGGGGGCTAGGAACACACGCAAATTATAGGCTAGGCTCATGTATGATCAGCATTTTCCTGTTATCGGAGCAAAAAACGATAACAAAGG
>JASANF010011265.1:0-66122 GCA_030248245.1 Trissonchulus sp. WLG1_4
AACAAGGAATAGTAAGTCACAGAGTCGCAGGGGTCTGGGGGCGGTAGCCCAAGGAAAAAATAAGGGGGAATTTTTTTATTTTTAGGCTAAATTTGGTCAATTGGAGACGTATCGGAAATTTTTTTTCGGTAAACCTAGCTACATCATCACCATAAGCATTGTCAGGGGGTTTTCGAGAGGTGTGTCTAAGTTGTGTCCGGCAGGAAAAAAGTCTGTCTGGACACACTTCTGGACACAAAAAAAAAACCTTGATTTACATCTACAACAGAATGATTAAACAATCGACCAACAAACCATGTTATCAGCATCAGCAACAAGATCAGCAAACTGTAATCCAAAATAGTCCTTTTCAATCAACTCCAAATGCTCGAAAACACGATCCAGCAACTCATGACCCTTGGCGTGACGCTGAAAAAAATATGACTCAATAACATAAAAAAGGAGAAGCTCTTCCCCACACTGAGTCAGGTCAGACCCCGTGTATACACATGACTGACTATGTTATGTTATGTTTGCTTAGACACCCCTAAGTCCGGAAGGCGGGTCCCGACGAAAATCTGTGCCGAGTAAGAATGGCATTTTTTCGAAACTTATTTTTCAAATATTTACGGTATTCGTATTGATTCGGATGTTTTCGGTCGATCAGGGAATATGTGGCTATACGGTCGCCCCAAAAATTAGACCCCGCTACAATATGTATGATCACAGCATGATATTATTATAAAACTGAAAAGGCTTAACCTAGAAGGAGCATTTGCGCCAAAAAAGCTACGCCACACTAACAAAACAACAAAATCGAATGCGCTGGATCGACTAATGAAGATACGAATCTTGAAGAAGTGAAACATACGTCCAGTTCAAAATCTTGTGTGCTGTTGTCCAGAAAGTGGACCGTACACACGATGGTGCGCTGGACAAGGCGTGGCGAGTCACGAATGGTCTCTGATTCGCGCACATTGTATGTGCCGCTGCCGAAGCGAATCATTGAATTGCCCGCTCCCGTGCCTGAGGGGCCGGATCAGCCGGCGCAGCCAAAACCTGAAACAAAAACGATCTGATGACATCCGTACAGGCTAGACGACGTCTTACAACGTCAAAGATAGTACTGGAAAAAATTCAGAGCAAAAACAACATAAACTGGGACCGAACTGCAACTCAGTGATTCAGCTTAGAATATTCACAAATCCCCATTAAAAATGGTATATATCTATTTTTGAATATCTCAACTGTGCCACATTGAACATATGTATGGGACTTTGGTTAAGAGTGACGTCGGACCGCTCAAATCAACAATTTTGGTCTCACAGAAAACTAAATGTGCATACCACGAGGCTTTTATAAATTGAAAAATTGATGAAAAAACAGAACTAACTACAAGTCTGAATGAAAAACCACATAATAGCAATTATTGAACTTATCAAACATATCAATGTTCAAACTTGATTGAAAAATTATGAGACTTGAAAAAGTCAGTTATGCAACAATATATACTGCAGAAATGCAAATAATAATGTTTTACGACTACGAGGTAATTACAAATCTTGCTTCATGCTTAATAAAAAATGCACAACAGTGAAAAGATCTGCAGATACTAAATTTTGGGCTGTATCTAGCCAGAAAGAAAATGTCAAACATTTTTGGACCCAAAAAGAAAATGGCAGGTGCAGAATTTTGTACCACCCAATTAGGAGCAGCAATAAATTGCAGTTTTTGACAACTAGGCGACAAGGGATATTTATCTTTGGAAATCGAAAAAATAACAAGTAACACGCCTGTCGCTGCCCCTGACAAGAAAATTGAAATAAAAAATAATTCATCAGAGTTGGTTGAAAAGGCCCAGTGTACGCATCCTTTAAGAAAACTGGCGTCAGTTGAAGTTGATACTCGTAGTTGTAGTCAGCGACACTGGTTTCTTAGCATAGATTAATTCCTTAGTGGAAAGATTGAAACGGGCTGATTCTAGTTATGGCTAGCACTGTGCTCACTGTACTAAGTTCTATGACAGTCGTACCGAAGCAGTCAATAATGTTTTTCAAATTTGCTAATTTTTTCTAAGTTCACCCTGCTAATTTTTATAATTTTTGCGTGTTTTTACCAAAAAATGTGTGCGAAAACACCGTTATAAACACTAAAAAAACCGTGGTGCAAATAAAGAGAAAACGTTTGAAAACCATCGTTTATTAGCAAAACCACCTTTAAGAAACTACCCCATGAATTTCATCATTGTACTCAAGATAGGAAGCAGTAAGATAGTAAAATGACGTCTATTAAATAGATAGCGTAACCGTAACGCAAACCATAAAGTTAGAATACAAGCTGACCTAGAATAGCTTCGTCCGCTGATAAGGACAGGAAATTGGTAAAAATATTGTGACTGCCATTAAAATTCTTGCACCGGCGCGCAGAGTGTTTTCTTTGCAGCTTTTGTGGCTTTTCAATGGGCGGATTTCGAGTGTTCCCATCCGGGCTTCCTTGTTCTACGGAATTAGCAGTAGTATCAGCATGACGTGTGTTCGGCTCCGGGGAGACACACTGGGACGATACTATCCGAAGACAGCCTGGGGACTCTGAAACAAAAAAGAAAATAAAACAAATACCACAGAAACACAACGACATGAATAAAGCAATACACATCACAGCAGACAGGAAAAATCTTTTAACAAAATGATCACTGATCGTGAAAAAATTTCTTGCAATTTTGTAGATAATTTGCAGATGTAGAGTGCGATAAAAGAGGTGTTTAGTCGAAGGGGGCGATAAGATTGATTCTTACTTACTTCACAAGTTGATAGTGTCGTTTTTTGTTTGCAGGTGGAATAGTATCAGTAATTCATAGTACTATATTTATCGATTTGATTGTTTTCAAAAACAATTTTTTGAGTTGGTTCAAGTTTTGGGAATGGGAGTGCATTTGGAAAATTTAGTGGATGAAACTCGGGTTCGAAAAGAAGTATATATGCTGGCGGGCTGGGGCAGGCGGAGTTTACTTAAGGTGTGGTCTAACTCAACTTAAGCCCAGTTCATTCCTGTCCGTGTCCGTATCCGTTGTCCTTATGGTTTTGTCCCCTAGCGCTAAGGTCCTACCGAACCGACTGTAGCGGTTTTTCGCATGAACAAAAGTTGGGGTCGGGTCCAGTTCGTTCGCCAAAAATTAAGCGAAATAATTATGTTCATTGCCCATAACATTCATTTTAATTTTGTCCTTGGCCATGCCCCTATGTCCTTAACGACAAGTATTAACCGGGCTTTAAAATGAACATATACAGTTCCAACATTAAGCATAGTCGTTACCGATTAAGCATAAAATTCGAAAAAACACAACACAATGCACATTATGTACATACACAACATCGAATTAAATAAAAAAAGTTGAGTTAAAACTATTCGACTAACCATAAGTGACCAAAACTTGTAACTAGTCAGAGGTCATCACACAACAAAACCTCAAAATATGTCGACAATGAAAACTACTACAGAAACGCAATATACACATAGAGGACAGACAGGCAATAGATAATAACAAAACGAAGGGCATTTGACACCTGCCTTGACATAACTTCATCACACTGGGAGAGAACACGAACAGTATTAAAACCACCAAAATTTTGACTATTTTCTACTGCAACTAAAAGCAGTTAAAATTTACTGGAGACTGGGTGGACAGTGTCTGTGTATTGTACTACAGTCACGTACAGTATTGGCCACTGTATTTAACGGTCTAGCGAGCAATCGATTGACGTTATTATATACAACGCTGAGCTCTGCGCAAACATGCCTTTATATAGGCATTTGTCTATGGTGAGACCAATTATGCTTCATGAAAAGACTGTCATCGCAAAATTTTGTTTGATGTCCTTTTGTTTTTACTGCAATGCATGATGTTTAAGATTTTTTGGTCAATATTTAGAAAAAAGTAGCTTAATTTCATCTACAATGCCCATTGTTTTAGTGTAGAAAGCAAAAATATGTATATTATATATACTTGTTTATACACTCACTAAAGAAATTTAGGCTGAAAACGTTGCACACGACAAAGCCCTCTTTTCTTTTCTTTTCCTCTTTTACCCATGGCGGGAGCCCCCCTTCCTCTCTGGGACGGGACTGAATTTGGAGGGGGTCTTTCCCCCAACAGATGCTAGTGATAAGAACCCCTACGCTGCTTAACTGCTCTGGGAATTTCCAGGGAATCCTGAAAAATTTAAATTGATCAAAGTTGCTGATATAACATCAAGTCAAGTTTTTTATATGTTATAAGCAGCAGTAAATCTAATCTTGTTAATCTTGAGTTAAGAAAAGATAATATACTGAAACACTCACTTTGCATGTGTACATATCTACAATATAAATATTATATGGTATATAGATGCGGATAAGTCAGGCTGCAGCTACACACGGTCAAGTCAAACTGATCACGATGTAATTACATTACTTCTATCATAAGCTAATAGTGAAATTAAAAATTTATTGCATCTCAAATCTCGGCTGAATTGAAAGTCAACTGATCAATTAATCTAAACCATTTTATTTTCTGTCGGCAAAGCTTAGGATCAGACTGTTCAGAATTTCAGGGTCGTTCAATTCATTAGCCTAAAATCCAGGAAGCGTGACTATGATATGAGTTTCTGCTAACAAACCTGGATAGCTCGAGGTTATCAGGGGTGGGGGAGAAAAGAGAGGGCCCGAGGGTAGAGTCACCGACCACAGTAAGTTGTGGACAAAAATTTCGGCCAAAGGTTCTGTCTACTGCCTTAATGAGTGTATTTAAGCTAAAAAATAGCGTAAAATTTAAGCTATATTTATCTGTTTTTTGGCCATAGATAAAGCGTCAAAACGGCTACTTTTGGCTAAACAAGCTAAAAATTGCCTTGACTCAGAAAGAGGGGGTCAAATTTTCACCAGGCCCAAGGGAGGGGGGATCCAACGCACAGTGGATTGTGGATGGAGTGTTGGAGTAATGCCCGCTTCCCACTGCGGTTTAAGGTTTAAGGTTTAAGGTTTAAGGTTTAAGGTTTAAGGTTTATGGTTTAAGGTTTAAGGTTTAGCGTTTTATTCACACTGCGGGTTTAAGGTTTAGCGAACGCATGTTGGTGGGCGGAGCTATAATTTCAGCCAATAGAACGCTTGCCCGCCAAAAAGTGTATATTTAGGCGGGAAAATGACAAATTTGAATTTAAAACTGTTCATAGGGGGTGTCAAGCAAGCTAACACGTTCCAACAGCCAATGTTTGATCTATTTTGAGTACAAAAACTTCAAGTACATTTAATCTATGTACATAAAAAATAAATTCGGTATTCAAATATACATAGTGTACGTATTGTATTAGTGCACTTGCCGGTATGCTGAGCTCTTTTCCAGTAGAATTCGTATTTATGCCCCCTACGCCAAAAAATCCTAATACAGTGCGCGTCGCAGTAAGGGAACTAGCCCAAACAATGTGGAGTTTGAAAACAATTCACACGGTGAATGGCATTGCTATTTACGCGATGTTGCATACTGATTGGTTAAATGCAGAAGCTCCGCCTACAAGTCGCCGCTGATTGGCTGAATCCTTAAACCTTAAACCAAAAAGTTGAAATTTTTCAACTGCGTTAAACCTTAAACCTTAAACCATAAACCTTAAACCTTAAACCTTAAACCTTAAACCTTAAACCTTAAACCATAAACCTTAAACTTACGCAGTGGGAATGTGCAATATGCTTATCTCATGTTCTACGTTAAACCTTAAACCTTAAACCTTAAACCTTAAACCTTAAACCTGCAGTGGGAAGCGGGCATAAATAGCTTTATACCAAAAATTTTATGCTCTTCCTGCTACATATGTACATATTATATGTATCTTCTCTTTAGATTGTTCAAAGTTCAAACCTTGACAAGATTTACAAAAAGCAAATGTTGTTTTTCAAGACATCTCATTTGACGTTAGCTAAAGGGAGGGGGGTGGTGCGAATAGTAAATGAATCGATAGCATACGGCCAGTAACGCAGTGGACCTTGACGCACGATGTCTAATTTTATACGCAATTTCCTCCAGCTAATTTTACCCAAAACCACCAAATGACTAAACAAACAAAAATTTTATGCGCACAAAACATCGCTATAATGGGTAATATTCACCGAGGACTAAAAAAAGGCAGAGTTAATCTAGATATATGTGTACGACGAGTCTATGCAAACCCACAAGCACAAGAAAAAGACAGCCAATTTAAAGTATATGTAACTGAACCAAGAGACTACAAAATACAACGTATTGCTGGTAAGATGATATTCAGAGTAAAATTAATAGGAGCTGTAAAATTGTATATAAACCTATAAGTAAACAGCATATATACATATGTATATACAACAAACAGCAATGTAGAAGTAATTGTACATAAACCTATAAGTAAACAGCATAAACATATATACAACAAACAACAATGTAGAAGTATACATACACAGCATAGTATAATAGTGCACGTTAACTATAGGCTTAAAAAGGGATAAAACACCAATGGAGCAGCGTGAAAACAACATGTTGCAAAATAGTTCAAAAGTAGTCCAAAACTTTTTAGACTAAATTTGAACTCGTTTTGAACGTTCAAAACTAGTCCAAAATCTGCACGCTGGCTTCTGAATTTGTTCAAAACTAGTTCAAAAACTTTTGAACTAGTTTTGAACAAAATGGGCATGTTCAAAACTAGTCCAAAATTGTCAGCGTTTTGAACTAGTTTTGGACTAGTTTTGAACAAATGGTTTTCCTGTGTCACTGAGGGTTCAGATTTCGGGGGGTCATATCACAGAAAATCCAAAAAATGAAATAGGGGTTCTTGAAGCAAAAAGGCTTCCCCCAAGGTGCTCTACTCAAAAACATAGGTCCACTTTTTTCCCCCCAACTGCATTTAAGGGGGTAATGTCATTTTCGTGGTTTTTGACATTTCAGTGTAATTTTTGCGCCCACAGAACTCAAGCTAAAAACGGACTACGGCTTCGAAACTTTAACCACATGATCTTTAGGAAAATATCCCCATCCGTTTTTTTCCTTTTCTAAAAATTTGTAGAGTCGGTGTTATGGGCTTTTGAAAATTTTAGAGAAAAGTCAAATTACGTGGTTTTTGCACAAAATTGTCATTTTCTCAACGTAGAAACGACTTATCAACTATATCAAAAAAACGGGTGGGGATATTATGTCAGTGCATAACTGCAAAAAGTTTAGTAGTTGGCTGATCTTGAGTTTCATAACTGTGGCGCAAAAATTAGTCAAAAAAACCGCTGATGGGGTGTATTCAAACGATTGCAGCAGTAAAATTGCAAAAGATAATCTGCTTTTAAATATATGTTTTTTAAAGCTAGAAGGTGTAAAAAAATGTAAAAAAGACCGCTCTAGTTTTTGTTGAGGTTAATTGCAGTTATGGTAGTTTAAAAAACACCTAAAAACGCAATTACCCCCATAACCCGCCTAGACGATGCCTTAAAACATCCATAAAGCACTCAAAACTATCCGAAAACAAAGATTATAGCCATTTTTCGCTTCGAACTTTGGCCTACGTTCACTTCCAAAAACACTGAAAATGCAATTTTCAAGGCGTCATAGCTCAGAAAATCCAAATTTGTGGATAGGGGTTCTATTACAAAAAATGCTTCCCTCAAGGTGCTCTACTCCAAAAAATAGGTCCACTACTATTCCCCCCCAACTGCATTTAACCCGAAACCTGCTAGCTAGAAAACAAAAACATGTTTCTTTCGATAATAACATTTTTTCCGATTTTTATACTTTTTTCTATTTTTTCCACTATTTTTTTACTATTTATTATTTTTCTACTTTTTTTCTTCTGTTCTACTATCTACAATTTCTAGCTCGACTTTATTAACTTATATAGTTATATATGATAGCGTTTAATTTTGACCCCCTATAGGTTTGTCGGATAAGGGGCTGCCGGATAAGGGGCAACTCCGGATCACTAGGCTAAAAAATGTCGTTCTTCTGACTTTATGAAATGGGAAATAGCTATTTTAGGGGCTAGAAATCAGATTGAGGGCTTGGCTGACGATGGGGGGATGCTGCTATGCTATGTTTTTATCAGGGTTGGCGCGATAGCGCCCAACCCTAGAATAGGAAAATTTAGCACTATTGCGGATTGTGAGAATTTGAACTTTTTGTAGCTCAAAACATAGAAGAGCTTTTTGCACGAAATTTTGTGTGTGTACACCCCTTGGCAATACCTAAGTGCTGGCGAAATTTCAGCCGGATCGGTCAAGTATTTTCTGAGATACCCCCGGGGACCCCCAAAAATTCACGGACTTTCGCTCTTTTTTTTTTTCCCAGAACTTTTCTCGCCGGTAGTTCATCCGAGCGACACCTTTTTTGGTTTTTCACATTTCGTATAGCCTGCAATAGACACGGAAAAAATGGTTTTGCTCGGGTGTTTTCGTGAGAGGCTGTGCTGGGAGGGGGGAAACCCCTTTTAAGTACGAAAAAGTTTAGCACACTTTTTAAGAAGTTGCGCAAAACGGCCAGTCATGATCTTTTGCATGTGAGGTGGTACAGTAGTGGAATAGAAACTAACATGGGCTTTTTTTGAATTTCGGCCTATAAGCCCCAGGACATGCCCATACCCCCCGCCACGTGTATTACGGGGGTAGGTTCGCTACGGGCAGTGGAGCTATCATGGTTATAGCTGGAGGTCTATCGTTTTGTATACGAATATAAACCCATATGCTGTGCATTCACTGGTATTATCACTTTCTTACTCAGATGTTGAATAGTCCCCTAGACGGTACCCCCCGGTTGGCTGTGTGTCATGTATGCGCGTACGTAACTTCATAGTAGACTAATTAGGTTTGCTGCTTGTTTTTCATGATAGTTCAAGTTTTTTCGTGTAATATGGATTGTGATCTTGCGAACATATCATATTAATACCCATTGCCCCACCGATTGCCCCCCTAGGGTGTTCTCAAAGGGGACTCTGGACCCTTTTGCACTTTTGGGGTAAAAATTTTTTTTTCGAGTTTATTCTCAAAAACTTGTCTCTAGAGGTAGTTTGGAGTCCTGAACACGAATCTGAGATTTATTTTTGCCTATACCCACTCTGGACACCCATGTCCCCCAGGGTGCCACCTAGGGGGGCAAAATGGGTCAATTTTTTGAATTTGAAATTTTGATGTCCATTGGGGTAATTTGACCCCCTGAACATGAATCCAAGGTTCATTTTTGTCTGTGACTCTCGTGAACTCTCCTATGACCCTTTGCTAGGGTATTTACCCCCCCCCCACAATGGGTCCAAGGCGTCAAGTTTTCAAAATTCGGATTTTGATGTTCATAGGTGTAATTTGACTGCCTGAACACGAATCTGAGGTCTTTTTTCGTCTGACTCTCGTTGACTCCCCTGCGACCCCACCTCCTCCCTTAGGTTACCCCCCCCCCCCGACAGGGGTCCAAGGGGTAAAACTTTCAAAATTTCAATTTTGATGTCCATAAAGGTGATTTGAGCCCCTGATTACGAATCCGTGGTTTGTTTTTGTGTAGAACCTCCATGCATTCCAACACCCACCGAACGGGGGTCCAAGGGGTAAATTTTACATAGGTATATAGACATGTACACTTACGTACATACTACATTGGTCCGCTTCAGGCAGTGAAGCCGTCATAGCTATGTATATGTAGTGTGGTTCGTTTCCACTACAGCGGAAAAAGAGAGAGGACTAGTAAGGAAAAATGCCCTTGTCGGGCGGCTCCTTGGGTAGAATAGGTTACTGTCTGTCTAAAGCGGAAAAATACTTAGGCTGAGCTTGTAAAAGCATTGGTACAAGACTTTATTAACGAGAATATGCAATTCGTGTGAGCTCGTTAAAGTAGGTGGACTAGGTATACCTGTTGAGAATAGGAATATGATCTTCGTAGGGCAGACACTGTTTTCCGCACCCTATTCGCGCGAACTTACAGCCCGTTCTGGGTTTGTTTCAACGGTATTTTCTTTTTATTATTGTTGTAAAGTATATATGTATGCTTGATAAAAAGGTTCTGTGAGATAACGGCAGACCTTATCCAGATCCTTAACTTATCGTTTGATCATAATATATGTATGTATATGTAAGGTACTGTGTAAGCATCTTACTTCATTCGATCATATTTGAGTTATGTATATTGTGTTAGATGTGTGTAAGCTAAAGTAGGAACAAATCCATAATCTGAGAGTCCCTAATCTAAAAGCAAGAGCTTACAAGAAACTGCGACCTAAATTGACCCATTTATGGCGTGCAAAGTACATTGGTGCGAGGTAGGGTTTTCAGCGTAATTGTCAGCCGAGAACTTTAGTAATCCCTGACCGATTGTTTGCACACCCCTGAATCATTTCACCCGTTCAGCCAACAGTCGACATTTCAGCTAAAATTGTTACGAGTGCCCGCTCTAACGTTTTTGCCATTTGCCAATGTTGAATTAGTGTAAAAAAGCCTCTATGTTACATGAGCAAACGATATAATTTAGCTGAAGGTCGCGCGAATAGGGTGCGGAAAACAGTGTCTGCCCTACGAAGATCATATTCCTATTCTCAACAGGTATACCTAGTCCACCTACTTTAACGAGCTCACACGAATTGCATATTCTCGTTAATAAAGTCTTGTACCAATGCTTTTACAAGCTCAGCCTAAGTATTTTTCCGCTTTAGACAGACAGTAACCTATTCTACCCAAGGAGCCGCCCGACAAGGGCATTTTTCCTTACTAGTTAAAAGATGGATTAGGAATCAGTTCATTGGCGAAACTAATTTTCTCGCTACGCCGAAACGGAACCAACGGCCCAATCTAATCTGATCTCCTGCTGTTGTTGTTGTTGTTGTTGTTGTATTCGGGCATTAGTGGTCTTCCCACTACATCTGCTGGCCCCGGAAGAGGCCAGACTCCCCCAGGAATTGGGCCACCCTCCCAGGTGCCCCCGACAGGATATCGAGGGTTGGGGCCACCCCCAGGATGAGGATGCGTTTCTGGGTGAGGGCTGGAAGTCTAGTAGGACATGGTCTAGGTTTTCTTCAGCGTCGTTGCACCACCGACAGGTGGGTGGAGGAGGGGGGTCCCCCAGGTTAAAACGAGCCCTGTAGGCTGCCAATTGGCAGCAGTGTCCCCCGGATCGGAGCTGGGCTAGAGTCCGCCTTTCGAGGCGGCTAAGTCCTTCCTCCGCGCCTTTTCGGACCATGAAGCCCAGTGTGCGGCCCTTGGTCTCCTCCAGATCCCTTAACCAGCGGTGGTGGGTTGATCTTGTGATAACTGCCTTCGCTGTAGAATAGTCTATGGGTGAGGTTTGTTGGTTGTGACCTGTTGCAAGCTTGGCTAGGTTATCAGCAGCTTCGTTTCCAGGTAGATTGCAGTGGCTGGGGATCCACTGAAACGTGAAGTTACAGCGGCTAATGGCGGGGTCGTTTAGAGCTTCCCAAATCTTCGCACCCCAGCTATCTTTCTGCAGACCTGGGCCTGCCATCAGTCTGGTCACTGCTGATTTAGAGTCCGTGCAAATCCTGATTTCAAGAGATTCTGTCGGGAGGTGTTGTTCTCTGAGCCAGTTGATCGCGTGCAGAATAGCCACCATTTCCGCAGCGTAGCTGGAGCAGAACCTGCCGGCGGGGACAGACAGCTCCGTTGTGGTGTCCGAGAGGCCGTTACAGATGTATACACCCCCTCCGCCATTTTCGGTTCCCTCCGAGGCTGCCCCGTCAGTCCATAGCGTGATGTCTGGGGCGGGCAATTGGTCTAGCGTTTCTAGGGCGGCAGCGCGTCTGAGGTCTGAGCCATCGGTTGGTCTGATAGGTCGGCTCAGGCTTGGGTAGAAACTCGTGTAACTTGTCCATTGCCAGGGGGGGACCGGGGGAGGTGGGAGTGGTTGGCGCCCAACAGCGTCTAGTCCAGCTTCCTCTGTTTCAGCGCGGGCCACTTCGCGCCATGACACGACGGACTTGAGTCTACTTCTGGAATTACTGGTGGCTACTGCATGGAGAGGGTTTCCGTCGCCTGTTCTGAGGGCCCTTTCGTATGCACACGCCGCCAGGGTTTTGCCACGCACCGTGACCGGTGTTAGGCCGGCTTCGGCCATGAGATGGTGAGTTGGCGTCGTCTTGTGGCATCCAGTAATTATCCGCGCAGCCTCGTTTTGTATTCTCTCGAGCTTTTGTATGTTGGTTGCTGCTAGCGTAGGCAGCCAGGCAGCCGCGCAGTAGTCTATAACTGAGCGGACGTAGGCAAGATAGAGGGCACGAATTGTCTCCTTTTGGCACCCCCATCGTGTTCCTGTTAGTGCTCGCAAGGTGTTCAGTCTGACCTTGAGTTTAGCTGCTACGGCTTCTGCGTGCTGGCGGAATGAAAGGGATCTGTCGAACGTTATGCCGAGGAACACTGGTGTTGGGTTGAAGGGCAAGTCACAGTTCATAAGCTTCAACCGGGGTCTCCACTTGGCCTCGTGGCTGTCTTTGGAGAAGAAACAGGTCTCGCATTTCGCCACATTGATATTCATCTTCCACAGCTTTGCCCATGCTTCTATCTGTTTAAGCCCTGCCTGTAGCGCCGCGGTGGCGCGGGGGAGGCTGGGGTCTTGGGTCCACAAGGCAACATCGTCGGCAAAGAGTGAGCAATGGACGTTGTTTGGCAGACTCTCCATGATGTCGTTTATGAATATCAGAAACAGCAGAGGCGAAAGGACCCCCCCTTGGGGGACGCCGGCCGTGAATCGCCTGGTTGAGCTGATGCTGTTATTGACTTTAACGTCCGCCCGCCTGTCGGCCAGGAAGGCCCTGATCCATTCGATGTAGCAACCAGGCAGCCCAATGTCGACCATTTTCGCGTAGAGGCCTGCTCGCCAGACTGTGTCGAATGCTCGACTGAAGTCAATGAGAGCCAGAGCGGTGCGGCTTCCCGGCTTTGCTTGCAGGCCGTCGATCACCGACTGTGTTATGCGCAGGACTTGGTCTTCTGTGGATCGCTGTTTGCGAAAACCTGCTTGGGCCGGTGACAAGACTCCTCTGAGCTCCAACCAGGTCTGAAGTCTGGTTTGGACCAGCCGTTCCATGGTCTTGGCTATGCAGCTGGTGAGACTGATGGGTCTGTACGAGCTAAACTGGTCGAGCGGCTTGCCTTTCTTGGGGATTGGTATAATTCGTCCCTTGTGCCAGTCAGCTGGTACTTGCTTCCGCGTCCACGACAGGTTAAAGAGCCATCTGAGAGCTTCGCGACCGGCCGGGGGTAGGTGTTTGATCATGTCGTTAGAGACTTCGTCCGGGCCCGGCGCTTTGCCTGGGCTGAGGTTGGCAATGGCCAGGTCAAGTTCTGCTGGGCTGAAGGGGGCACAGGGCGAGCTTTGCCTGTGGTCTTCTTGACAAGTCACTTTGGCTCGGTCGGTATACTGCCGCTGTCGTTTTCGCTCTTCGCTGGTAAGGTGGATATGGCTAACCGAACTGTATTCCGACGCGAATCCGTTAGCTTTCTGTTTGTCGGATGTATGGGCCTTGCCTTGCTTTCGGATGACTTCCCCTGCATTGCGGGGACCAGCTCCAGCTATACCTCTGATGGCTCTCCAAACTTTTCGTGAATCTGATCTAGCGTTGAGCGAGCTGGTGAACTCGCGCCATGCGTCTCTCTTCTTGCGTTTGATAAGGTCGTTGGTTTTGCGGACTTCTTCTTTCCACAGGTCCCGCATAGCTTGGTTTTCGTTCGACCTTCTTCTGGCTGCATTTCTTTTTGGACTGCTAGCTGGACCTCTTGATCCCACCAGGCTTTAGGCTCACATCTACTGCCCCTTGGTATGGCCATTTCTGCTGCCGTAAGAATAACTTTACAGATATGCGCCTGAGCTTGCTTGACCGTGTCGCAGCGCTGGATTGGAAGGCTGTCTAGCTGGTTCGTTATTTTATAGCCAAAAATGCCCCAGTTTGCCTTTCGATACGCCCACTTCGGGGCAGTATTACTCTGGGCTGGTTTGCCCGCAGGCAGCGAGATAACAATCGGGTAGTGGTCAGAGTTCAGGTCATGATGTATTTCCCAGGTCGCCCCTTGTGCTAGGGGCAGGGTGGCATGTGGTGACGTCCGGGGCGGAGCCGTGGCCGGTTGCTGGGCACGAGCGGGTATGGTCACCACTGTTTAGTGGTAGCAGGTTGGAGCTCGCCAGCCAGTCTTCCACTAGTTCGCCAATTGAGTCCGCTGGGGCCCCCCTGTCCCATAGAGGAAAATGACCATTGATGTCACCAGCTATTATGACACGCCGGTTCACAGGCCGGTAGTTAGGGTCGAAACATTGCCTTCGTTGGTCGGCGCTGCCCCCTCTGATAGGGGGTACATAGATGTTGAGCAGATGGAAGGTTTTATTCTGGTAGTAGACTTTCCACGCCATCCATTCGGTTGTGTTGTCGTTCGGTGCACACGGGCTTTCCTCCAGTAATTCAAAGTTGATTCCATCACGGAAGGCGATGGCGAGGCCCCCACCTTTGGGGGCGCCCTCTCCCCTAGCAGTTTTCCGTTCCTTGAGGTGGACACAGTAGCCGGGTATTTCAAACTTCGCCTGCGCTTTCAGGTTGGTTTCCTGGATTAGTATCACATCGATACGGTGCTTCTCTGCGAAGTGGGCTAGCTCAACCTTCTTAGAGGCAACCCCGTTTGCATTCCACTGGAGGATTTTGATACAAGCCGGGGAAGCGCCATTGCTTCTGTGGCCCCGCCGCTTTCTTCTTCTGCGGTTGGTGTTTGTAGTAGGGGACTGGCTGTTTGAGTTGTCGTCATCTCGAGCAGGAGCAGTGGCCAGGGTGCAACCGTTGCACGACCACCGTGTCGTTGGCTTGTCAAAGGCTCGGATTTCGGAGACTGACAGGCCCGCACAGACTCTGTGGACCCATAGGTTACAGATTTGGCATTTGATTGAGTAGTCCTTATAATCCACACTGCGCTGGCAGACGGCGCAGGGGTAGCGACTTGGTCCAGGGTTCCTTTCCACATCCCCAGCCAGGAGGAGAAGCCGAGGCCAGTAGACTGGGTTACCAGTCTCGGCTACCAAAAACCCCACCGAGCCCCGGGAGAGGGCGGGTAGGGAGGGGGGCTCGACCCCTGTGGGAGCCCCGAGGGTTGGCAATCGTTTCGTTCCCCAGCGTTGACTTCCGCCATCCGTTGGAGATCTCCGATCCACCGCGTAGAGGTGATTGCCATTGGACCGGGATCTCCTGCTCGTGATACCGACCCTTCCTCAGACAACCTTGAGATATGACACATTGTTCATTGGCCTCTGATTTTCGTCCCAGGTTGTCTCGGTTTCTGACCCTGGCCTAAGCAACCACTAAGCCATTCCTACTGCCAGTGGCGTAGCCAGAGGTGGGCTCCCATCTCGGATAAAATATCTCGGGCCGCGTAACACCCCCCTTGCACAGAAAAAAACATTTTTCAAAAAAGTGACTTTTCAGGAAGAAAGTGTTTGAATATTTTTAACATGTTTTTTGCACTTTCGATTAACACGCTTTTAACATGTTTTTAACATATTTTAACATGTTATTAACATGGTTTTAACATCTTTTAAAATGTTTTTTGAATAGTATTAAAAACATGTTAAAAAATTTTAACATCACTCAAAATTAACATGATTTTAACATATGTTAAAAACGTGCTAAAAGTATGCTAAAAAGTTTAGCATGATTTTAACATGTTTTTTGCATCTTTTTAGCATATTTTAAAGAGATACGAAAAAGGTGTTAAATCTATGCTAAAAGTTTTAGCATAAATTTAACATGTTTTCACAGGTGCAAATTTAATGCGAAAAACGTGTTAAATTGATGTTAAAATTTTTTAACATGTTTTTAACACTATTCAAAAAACATGTTAAAAGATGTTAAAACCATGTTAATAACATGTTAAAATATGTTAAAAACATGTTAAAAGCATGTTAATCGAAAGTGCAAAAAACATGTTAAAAACATTCAAACACTTTCTTCCTGTGAATTTGTCTACGAATTTATATAGTCTAACTGCTACCGGTATTGGCACAATAGGCTGGCATTTTTTTGGGGTTTGAAAGTGGGGGGGGGGGGCTAAAAAGGGGAAGAGGGGGGGGACAGTAGAGGGGGAGAGGGGGGAGGTGGGAGAAAGAAGGGGGGGGGGCCAAAGGGGGGGGGGCGAAAGAAAGTTCTATATATATATATTATATATATATATATATCAGGGATCGACCGGAACCCTAAAACTACCGGAACCGGAACCGGAACCGGAACCACCTAAAAATACCGGAACCGGAACCGGAACCGGAACCGGAACCCCCTTCAAAAAGACCCTATATTTTGCAATATTTTCAAAAAATTTTTTGTTTACTTTTACTCACATTTTTTATATGCAACCCTTCTATACACTTTTGACTTTCTATACACTTAAATACACTTTTGACATTTATTTTAGTATTTACAGTAATTTAGCACTTTAATTCACAGTGCAAACGCAAGATCAGTGAGCCACAGGTTGCAGGGGTCTGGGGGCGGCAGCCCCCAGAAAAAATAGAGATTTTTTAACTGTTTACGCCGAATTTGGATAACTAAAGTCGTATCAGAAATTTTTTCCGACAGGTACAGTGTATTATACAAGTACATTCAGCATAATGTACTTTTGTAGACATGCATAGGCTTCGATGAAAGATAATAACAAGGAGTAGTCAGCCATAGAGATGCAGGGGTATGGATAGAGTCGCCCTCAGAAAAAAATTCAAAAATTTTTGGATTTGTAGGCAAAATTTGGTCAATTGGAGACGTATCAAGAAATTTTTTCGGCGGGGCGATAAAAACCAAAGGGGGGACCCTTGTTGACAATTTCTTAAGGTAGACCTTAAGGTTAACTTCTTAAGGGGACCAAAAGGGGGGGGGTCGCGGCCCCCGCGACCCCCTCCCTATCTACGCCCTCTCGTGGACCCAAAAAAACCCTGACTTGGAGAAAATTGGGGGGCGGGGGGCGGCTGTACCGTCGCCCCCTCTCCTAGATGTTAGATAGTAAAGCCTGTTTCACACGAGGGGGATTATCAAGGGAATCTTCCTCAGGGGGATCCCCATGGGGATTCCCGTGGAAGTCCCCACGCGTCCCCAAGGGGATCCCCTTGCGTCCCCATGCGTTCCCAAGGGGATCGCCTCGGGGACGCATGGGGACGCAAGGGGATCCCCTTGAAAATCCACCTCGTGTGAATCAGGCTTAAGGTTTACACAGATTACATAATTTTTCGGTGTAGCGTGAAAAACCGAGGACCTTCGACCTTTGGCTTTCATTGAGCTAGTTGAAGTAATACAAGAAGTTGGACACAAAAAGCACAGCACTGTTGATAAAGAATAAGCACTGCAACATAAGAATGCTAGAATAAAAAATCAAAAGCTATTTGTATGTAGTCCTAGTACTAGTACTATGATTACAATATCCGTTTTAAGACAATAAAGCACAAACGATAACAATGTATTAAGCTAGTGTATATTTAAATTTGTATTGTATTTTGTATTTGTATTTAAAGTATATGTACATACATGTATAAAGTATGCAAGATTTATATATACGCGGACAGCACACAATATGTTGCACGCATGAGCTTTGATGAAAGAGAATAATAAACAAGACGAAGACTAAACTAGCTACAGAGTCGCAGAGGCTCGCTAGAACAAAATCTGAAGAAAATTTTGATTAGGCCAATTGTGGTCAGTTGGAGGCCTATCGGAAAATTTTCATGGACGAACAACACTAAATTAAAAGCGAAATCCTTAGTCAGAGAAATAGTGGTTCCGGTTCCGGTTCCGGTACTTTTAAAATACCGGAACCGGAACCAAAAAGTACCGGAACCGGAACCGGAACCGGAACTCCGGTCGATCCCTGATATATATATATATATATATATCAGTCAATGTTTGAGAAGTTCGCACATGAGCTCTGTAAAGGCGCGATGAGCTCAAAAATAGAATTCGCTGATTTTTACATATTTCGTAGGTACTAACTAGCATATAATCGTGCTGAAACGGTTTTGGCGAAAAATCGTCATGGGCCGTGTTATGGCCTCTCAAAGTCCGATCCAACGGCCGAGTTTTTTTACTTTTTCAATTTTTTAGTTTTCCTGCTGCCATTTTTTTTATAAAAAACGTGCAAAGATCATGGTCGGCTAAAATACTTTTATATATGTCTGCTTTAAAGTGGCAAAATTATTCATGATATGGTCAAAGATTTTTGTAGCTACATCACAGCGTATGCAAGCAACTCAAGCCTAAAATGGCAACAAAGCTAAATTTTTCCCCTCATGTCCAGCCACATGGCTTTGGGCATCACGCAGTTTTTATTTCTATGAGAGCACATATGTTATAGCTTTGTATTTGTACAAGTTTGGTACAGTTTCATGAGGACCCACGGTTTCTATAACAGAAAAACTGTGGCGTATTGCTCGAGAATGACCTGCGCCTGATTTTTTCGTCCCTATATGCAGCCGTATGCTTTATAGCCGCGCACCATTGATCATTGTGTGACACAACAAATATTATACTTTTAAAAAATACAAAATTAACAACGTTTTAGGAAGACTCACTGTTGCTATAAGCCTAAAAATGTATTTTATGGCACAAAAACAACCTCCGAGCCAATTTTTGCCTCTATCTCTTGGTGTATACATTTTAGCATCACATTATTATTAGTTTTATGAAACAAAAAGTATATACTAAGGCTTTTTAGGTATAAAATCAGACAGCTCAGCAAACAAATCGAAAAAATAAATACATTTTTGTTCTACCTAGAGGTGGAACTATCGTTATGACTTCTTGCTCATAATCGTTGAATGTTCAGTTGCACGTATTGAATAGCCCTTTGAGTTTTGTGTAAATTCAATACCCGCTACTTTTTTTGCAACAAAATTACGGGACAAACAGCCTCGTACGAGCAAAGGCGAACGTTCTTATTAACATTTTTAGCTGCAAGTGGCTGAACAGTGGACACACAGATTATTAAATTGATCGGTCAATGAGCACATCTCTGTAACGGTACCCCCACCACTAAATTACAAGATCTACAAATTATAATCAACTCAAAACCTACTAAGCCAGAACGTTATTAAACTTCCTAAGTCAAAGACAAGCTAGGAAGGTGATAGGATTACGGTAGCGAGTTTATGGCACACACACTACCGTTGGTAACTACGGTAGCGCAACCAACGTATATACAAAGGCATGCCGGCTTACGTACCAAGTCCTATCAACAACATTCATCAAAGACAGTCACGTAGAAAGCATCATAACAAGTGACATTACATTCTGGAGATAACTAAAACCCAGTTCAAGGTGGTTCGCATGCCATTTAGCCACCGAACTCGCACAAAAACACGAGTTCGGGGAATTAAGGTCCAACAAACAAGTTAAAATTTAGCAAAAAACACCGAATTCGGCGAACCCGAATTCGGTGAGTAAAATATCAAATTTTATAAAAAGTTAAAATTCTAAAAATTTAACAAAACTTTGGACCAAAACAACTCTTAAAATCCTATAAAAAATCTAAATTCGAGGAATTATATAAGAACAATTCATTCTGATTGGTCAAATAACATTTTAACAAAGACGTCAGTAAATTCCAGAGATGCCTGGGTTAGCAAGCAACTTAGGTATATAAACCCTGCATCTCAGAGTCAAATGTTCCTGGTCTGTATCCTGGTTTGGAAGTCCTGTCAAGAGCGCTAGCGCTACGTCTCGTGTCTGTATCTGTCGTGTGAAGTCACCGTTGCTACGTGCTGTGCAGTGATAATAAAGCAACTGTAAGTCGTTTGTGTTTGGTTTGTTAGTATCAGTCAGACTATTAAGACAACGCAATGTACGGACCTGGTACCGGAGGGCAAACGACTATGGCCCTACAAGTGTGACTGGGTATTCACCCTAGACGATCAAGTGTTGCACAGGGAATACCCGGTTACATTTCTGGTGCCGTGACCAGGATTAAAATTTTTCAAAATTTTTCAAAATTCCTACGTCAAAATCTGTCAGATTTGATCTTCCCGAGTCACCGAACTCGCAGACTAGTCCGGAGCCAAACAGCCCGCTAAGTAGTTCTGACACAAGTTCGAGAGAAGAGCCCCGTCGAAACTCTAGTATTTTTGACGACCCTCACGTTTCTTTTGTTTTCGACTATTACGTCGACCCCCCACCAACTTATTTCATACCAGCAGAACAATATTTCCAAATGGCAAAGGCGGAAGACGGCGTTCTGCCGCAGGCAGACAGGCGAAAGTGGCTGATCAGCCCTTCGCAAATCCCGATTTTTAAAGGGGAACCTTCAGATGACTTTGATGAGTTTTTGGGTATATTCAACAGGATAGGACTAGTAAATGACTGGGAACCTGATGAAAGGGCAAAATTGCTACCTGCCTTTTTACAGGGGCACGCAGCTGACGTGTGGGAGTCTTTGCCCACTGGGGTACAGGCATCATGGGATGCGGTAACAGGAAGTTTGACTGAAGTTTTGGCAGAAAGGGCTGCAAGTTTGCTGAGTTCTGAGTTGCACCGGCGTGTACAAAGGCCGGGAGAAACTGTAGAAGAATATGCTAGAGCTATTCAAAAGTTGGCTAAAAAGGCATACGGAAAAGATATTAAGGGCACAGCACGTGATAGATTGATAAAGGAAATTTTTGTGAATGGGTTGAATAGAAGTATAAGACGATTCGTTTTGTCCTCAAGGCCAGAAAGTTTTGATGATGCTGTGGCACGAGCCAAGGAGCAAGAAGGGTTCGATGCCATGGATCAGGAAGGAGCCCACATGGCTCGCTCTGTAAGGTTCGACGTACCTGCTAAAAAGACGGAAGATACTTCAGTTATGAATGTTTTGAATGAGCAAGCAAAAATTAACGAAAAACTTTTTGACAAATTGCTTCAAAAACTGGAAGCAATGGAAGCAGCTGGGCGCTACAGAGCACCCACTAGAAGTTCACAGTCACCTGACCGCGGGTCGGGCGGGCCACGCAATCGCAGAACAATTGACGGCAGACCAATATGCAATGCATGTGGTAAACCAGGACACATAGCTGTGAGATGTAATTCTAGAAACGATTTTAGAGCGGATATGGCCCGGCCCGGTCCAAACCCAACACCGCGCAGGTTCTCATTCACCGATCAAAATTATCAGCAAAATCAGTCGCCAAACAGAAATAGCTTCCCCCAGCAAACTAGGAGTGGCTTACAATACCCAAATGATCACCGTGTACGCCATCTGCAAACAGTAACCGATCCAGACACACTGACACACGCAACTGAAACTGATGAACACTCACTGAGAGAGCAAAATCGTAGGTTAGTAGAACGCTTGCTAGACGTACATAGAGAAAGAAATTCAGCCAGTTCTAATATGGTAAGGGGACACTCCGTGATTATTCCAGCAGAAGCTGGGCTGATGGGGTATGCCCCCAGTTTTAGTCAAGGTAACACGCCCATAGTCTACGGAAAAATTTGTGGTGTACCCTCTGAAATGTTGATTGACTCAGGCAGCACAGTCACATTAGTTAGCAGCCGGCTATGGGAAGAGCTAAAGGCCACACGTACAATTGTAACTCCCCGAGTGACTTCTCTCACTGGCCACTGCCTCGAAATAATTGGGTCGTGTTTTGCCGAAATCGAAATAGGCAGTGACTCAGTAACAATCGAAGTACAAGTCATGAAAAATTGTCCCTATGATGCTATTATAGGAACAGACACTCTCAAAGCATTGAAAGCAAATGTAAGCTTCGAGGCAGGAAAATTGTCCCTCCCTAACGGTCATGTGACCATGTATGCCCCTGCGTACGCTGGCGAAGAGATTGCTGCGCATTCTACAGACTACGTGTCCAGAGTACAGATACGCGACCAAACAGAAATTTTACCAGAATGCCAAGCCGTTATCCCCGTTGAAATTGAAGCAACAACCGGAAATACCGTAGGCATACTAGAACCCCACCCACAATTAAACGAAAAGTATGGTCTGATGACGACACCAGAACTGGTTAAAACTTATAACAACCTAGCCCCATTACGAATTGCAAATTTAGGTCCAGATCCTTTGACACTATATAAAGGCACAACGGTAGGAACTTTTCAAAAGTGTGAGGTCGCTCGGGCAGAAACATTTGCAACAATGGAAGGCCAAATAGAGCCTCCTGATGACCCCGACTGGTTAGCAAACCAGCTGGACCTCAAGGACAGTCGCCTCAGTGCGAAGGAGCAGCAGCAGCTGCTGAGCTTACTGACCGAGCATCAAGACATCTTCTCCAAATCAGACTTTGACTTGGGCAATTTTAAAATGGTAGAGCATACGATAAACACAGGAGCATCGGCCCCCATACGTCAAAAACCCCGTAGAATACCGGAAGCTCTCAAGGAAGAGGTGAGAGAACAGATAAAAGATATGGAAGAGAAGGGAATAGTGCAGCTATCTGCTAGCCCCTACGCATCTCCCCTTGTACTCGTTAAAAAGAAGTGTGGTGCACTACGTATCTGCGTCGATTACCGCAAACTTAACGAGGTAACCCATGGTGACTATTACCCATTACCCAATATAGTGGAAACACTGGATCAGCTCAACGGATCCAAATACTTTTCGACTTTGGATTTAGCGTCAGGGTACTATCAAATTTCAGTTGCGGAAAGTGACCGAGAGAAAACAGCCTTTTGTTCCCCGTTTGGACTTTTTGAGTACACTAGGATGCCATTCGGCTTGAAAAATGCACCTAGCACTTTCCAAAGAGCTATGGAGCTTTTGTTTGTAGGACTACTATGGGAAGCTTGTTTTATCTACATCGACGACATACTAGTAACGGGAAGAACATTCACCCAACATCTGGAGAGACTGAAAGAGGTTTTCGGACGTTTGAGATTAGGTAACTTGAAATTGAAGTTACGAAAATGCCAGTTCGGCAGACAATCAGTGCCGTTTCTAGGCCACATCATTTCAGAAGAAGGTGTAGCCCCCGACCCCTCCAAGCTGGAGGTGGTGCAAAATTTTCCGGTACCCAAAAGGCCTAAAGATGTCAGATCATTTCTAGGCCTAGCGTCATACTATAGACGATTCGTCGAAAACTTTTCTAGCGTGGCTAAGCCACTTCACAAATTGACCGAGAAAGAAGTCACTTTTAAATGGAATGAAGAGGCTCAAAAATCGTTCGAAATTTTGAAACAAAAGCTGACTACGGCCCCAATTTTAGCATTTCCTAACTTTACAGAAGTATTCACGCTAGCTACCGACGCCTCCGGCTTTGGTATTGGAGCCGTTCTTGGACAGCAAATTGATAAAGCTGAGGTCGTAATCGCCTATGCCTCTCGTGTACTTTCTAAGGCAGAAGCTAAATACTCAACTATTGAACGAGAAGCACTGGCAATTGTGTGGGCGACCAAACATTGGAGGGCTTACCTATACGGGCGATCGTTTATAATCTACACTGACCATGCCCCACTGAAATGGCTGATGACCATGAAAGATAGCTCCAGCCGTTTAGCACGGTGGGCACTGTCACTCATGGAGTACTCATTTGAAGTGAGGTACAGACCAGGCAAAGCAAACAAACACGCTGATGCCCTCAGCAGACTAGTGGAAGGGGAAGATGATAAAGCCTTTACGATTCTGTCAGACCCCCAGCAGGAGCACAACAGAACATCTGCGACTCCGTCGGAACCGCAGCAGCCAAATTTAGTAGACCGTGTCGCAACAGAACAGCCTAAAGACCCCGTCCTAAAAACCCTCCTAGACTACTTGAAAGATGGAACCCTCCCACCTGATAACAAATTAGCTCTAAAAGTACTGAGTAAATCAGCTCAATTTTTTGAAGAAGGCGGAATTTTATATCATATCTGGCACGATTACGAGGGGAAGCGACGCAAGCAAACCATAATACAGGTTGTCGTTCCCAAAAGTTTAAAATCTGAAATTATGGAGCTGTATCATGATGATACTATGTCAGGCCACTTCGGCATTGACAAAACTTTTGCAAGACTCCGAAGCAAATTTTATTGGGAAGGTATGTACCTGGACGTGCGAGAGTGGGTGCGCACGTGTTCTACTTGTGCCACTAAGAAGTCCCCACGTGAAATAATCAAGATGCCACTGAAACCAATTGAGGTATCAGAACCTTTTGAAATACTGAGTGTCGATGCTGTGGGCCCTCTGCCCGTAACGGAACGTGGAAACAAGTACATTCTTGTGTTTGTTGACTTGTTTACAAAATGGCCCGAGGCATTTGCAACGCCCGACCTACAGGCTGAAACTACAGCAAAACTTTTTGTTGAACAGATTGTTGCGCGTCATGGTGCGCCCCAAAAACTGCTAAGTGACAGGGGTACAAACTTTCTCTCTGAACTAGTTACGGAAACATGCAAAATCCTAGGAACGCGAAAACTGAATACGACAGCATACCACCCGCAAACCAACGGCGCATGCGAGCGCCTAAACAAAACGCTAGTTACTACACTATCTATGTATGTATCTAGTGATGCTAAAGACTGGGATTTGTTCATACCGTACGTACTCCTAGCCATCAGAACAAGCTTTCACGACTCAACACATGAGACTCCATTTTACTTAGTTTATGGCAGAGATGCATACTTGCCAAGTGAAGTAGGGCTACGAGAGAAAGTACGCACCGTGCAAGCAGATGATTATAGGAAATTGTTAACAGAAAAGATGGCCGACGCCAGGAAACTAGTGTGTGAAAACTTGACAGAAGCACGAGGCAAACAGAAAAGGTATTATGATAAAGGAGTACATCTAGCAAAATTTTCAGTAGGGGAAGCCGTGTGGATGCACGTGCCGGCGGTTCCAAGGGGAAAGCCTGCGAAACTTTGCCACTTGTGGAAAGGCCCTTTTCGAATAGTAGACCGACCCACCCCAGAAACAGCTACGGTGAAACCTTGTAATGGGCGCACTGATAAAATACGGACGGTTAATGTGAGCCGATTAAAGGTTTGCTACTTACCCGGCAAGCCGGTACATGAGGTACCGCCACCAGACCCGAACCTACTCCCGGGAGATGCCCAAGAAGGGGGAGTGCTTTTGAAGACAACCATGAAATTGTCGCTAACCCCGGATCAGACATAGGTGATGTAACAGATACACTACCACCCCCCATAACAGATGAGGATCACAGGCTCGACCCCCCATCCACTGAGACAGAAAATGGCAGTGATCGCCAAACCGAGTTCAAAATCGATACAGTCGTGTGGGCAAAGCTGAAAGGGTACCCGGCCTGGCCGGCCAGGATCGCTGGCAAAGAGGAAATCAACCTGAACCCACCCAAAAGAGGTAATAACTGGGTGCTAGTACAATTTTTTGGTGACAAAATGTATGCGTACGTAGATAAGACCCTATGTAAAGTATATGCAAGTACGAACGTGGAGTCAGTCAGAAACAGGAGTGTTAAGAGAGCTGTAGATGAGGCTAATGCCTTCCTAGAGAAACACCAACAAAAAGTGGCAACGACTACAGTCGCCGGACGCGGAATCACTCTACACAGCTACGGTGTCTTGGTAGTATGCATGCTGGCATGCTGCTTAAGATTTGTTCATACGGCAGTTCCACATATCACGACGACTAACCCACTTACGTGGACGGACACTCCTAGCATGAAACTTCGACCTCACTACTCCGCACTGTTCACACGCATTGGTTATCTGGACAACGCTCATGACTTTATAGATCACTTTATTGTGGTACCTCTGTCTGAGCACTCGATTGAACCCATCCCCTTACAGGCCTGTTTGCAGGTTAACGAAAAGTTGGGAAAAAATTTCGAATGGGTATCACAGCTCGTTTCCGAACTGTGCAACCTGACAACCGGGTTGAACGAGAGTTTCACCAAAACTTTTGATCACACTACGGAGCAGTTACGAAATATTAGGGAGGATATTTTGTACATCACAAAGACCAGACCCGCCTCAAGTACCGGTAAACAAAAACGGAACATCCTGACTAGCATTGCGTGTTTCATCGAATCAATATTTGGTGGTTGCTCAGACAGTGGTGCCGATGCAGAAACTGTTAAGAAAGCACTTGGGATGGTGAAGTTAAGAGAAGATAACCTAGCTGTAGCTGTTCATCAGACAAGTACTGACGTAGTAACTGCATCAAAGCTGACTATGAAAGGATTTAAGGATGTTAATAGTAAAATGAGACTGTTAGAACATGCTGCCGAAAGTTTACGGGAAACACAGAGCATGTTGCAAAGGCAGTTAGTAGTAACGCTGAAGCACTTGAAATTTTTGGGGGATGTTACACAGTACCAAACACAGCTGCTAATAGACGTGATCGCATGGATAAGCCATGTGATGCAATGGCATGACCAAATTTCAAACGCTCATGTGATCTTAACTGCGCTTAGAAACTTAGACAATGGGTTCCTACCACCGGAAATAGTTAGCCCCCATAACTTTAGAAAAATAATTGGGGGAATCCAAAATCACCTACAGATGTCAGGGTACGAACTGTTCTACAATACCGAGGAGGTAGATGCCTACTATAAGACTCAAGTAGTCGCAGCAGCTTTCGCTGACGGCGAAAATTTGATCCTACGACTCAAAATACCTATCAGGCACCCGGAACAAATTTTTGAGATATGGCACATTGAAACTACTCTGATACCTTTGCAAAACGGAACGGCGTTGCGGATACAACCACGATACCCTATAATAGGCATAAACCCCCGCGAGCGCAAATTTGTGGTGCTTACCCGTTCGCAATTCGATAAATGTAAATCGTCGGTGAAGGGGATTCGCAGTTGCCGTCCCCTGGCGGCTTGTCCTCAGGAACGGACAATTTGCGAAGTCGCGCTCTGGCTAAAAAAACCGCATAATGTAATAGAACAATTATGCTCTATACAGATTGTTAGTGATGTGATAAATGAAATCCCTGTTTTCCAGCTAGGCAATGGCCGCTGGTTCATTTCTAAACTCGAGGAACCCGTAAATATTACTTGTGGGAATCAAACCCGACGCATAGAACTGTGCTCCCAGTGTATAGTAAGTATTCCTTGTGGCTGCAGCCTCAAGCAGAATAGCATTATCCTACGTTCACCCGCACGCACCTGTCTCAAAGGAGAATTACAAAATATTACGAAACTACAGGCTCCGAATTTATTTACTATGCGTGTAGAAGGAATTACAGCTAACCAACACTTGTACGCCCAACTACCGAATTTTGGCAGTAGGAACTGGACACAAAACGTGCCTTTAGACATTTTAAAGTCTCTTAGTGAGAACGATGTCAGCGTAAATTTCAGTAAGTTAATAAGAAACTTGGATGAAAAGAAAGGCAAATTTTATACCGTAGACGCGTACATATCAAAAAGAGCTGAAATTGCAATGAACAAGATACATAATAAAGA
Organism: Trissonchulus sp. WLG1_4; assembly: GCA_030248245.1. Taxonomy (NCBI): domain Eukaryota; kingdom Metazoa; phylum Nematoda; class Enoplea; order Enoplida; family Ironidae; genus Trissonchulus; species Trissonchulus sp. WLG1_4. Next base: position 27,311 of record JASANF010011265.1, read on the forward strand.
GGGATCAAGCTCTTCCTGGTGGTGGTACGGATTACTAATAGGAGAAGCTATTCTTTTCGTACTGCTTACACTGCAGTTCATTAGTGATAAATTACAGACATGGCCTAGATTGATACCTAGACGAATTGAGCAAACGGGGTTCGAACCAGACTCGAATTATGTGACGGTGGCTGAGCGAGCAATAGAAGCACCAGCTGAACCTAAACTGGTGTTTGAGACGCATAAAGCTCTTACTAGGAAACTGACAAAGTAGGAAGCACAGTTAACTAAGTACCTGTACATATACAAAAAAAAAAACTTTGAAAAAAAAAATTCAAGTAGTCTTAGTAATAGAGCACTGTATATATGTGCTGAACGTACCTTATATATTTACACTATATTATATATATTTAAGCAAAGGTCTGTACAGCGATGCTAAAACACAAAAAAAATCCTCTTAGTTGTGAAGTTACGAAGTTATGAAGTAATATGACTTAAGACTAAGGAAAAAAAAACAAGTTATATATATGTTATATTACATATTATTATGTGTTGCTATGCTATATATATCAGTACGAAGGCTGCAAAAGAAATCCACAATTTTCTAAAAAAATTTTTGGCGTCTAAAATTTCCTCCGCCTTCGAAACAAATATAGTAAACAAATTTCCCGAAGTAATTTAAATTCAAACTCAAATAAAAGCATAACGCCTACCGTTAACTACATAGCTAAGGGAAGGAAAAATAAATAGAATTAATGAGGGATCAGGTTGATATTGGCCTGCGAATCGGCTAAACCGATGGCCACAGCCTGATCCACCAGATGCATGAGTGGCATAACATGGTGCACGAGGAGAAACTCTTTAATTTCAGGGTCCGTTTCAGCTAAGTACGCAGGGACAAAATAATTAAAAAGCAGGTCACTCAAATGTTCCACTACAACTTGAACGCCTGGCATGCTTGGCTGACTACAACAAAATTTGCACTGTTTTAGTACAAAAGTACAAGAGAAATAAATAAAATACTAATTTCTGTATAGTCGTACTCGTAGGCATGGTAAAATATAGCTAAATAACAAACCTAAAGGCCTGTTGGGCTGTAACCCAACAGAAAGGAGAGCTTACATGAAAAAAAATCGAATATGAAGCAAGAGTCGCAGTGTACATGCCGACAATACGGTCTTTACAGCCACTGAGTATTTTGTCCCGATAAATTAATGTACAAGGCTAATTGCCCAACACAAATCACAGCAAAGCTTTGAGAGACATATACACGGGATACACACCCCTGTACACGTAATACCAGGAGAGAGAAAAAAATGTACATGAAGTTAATCCTATACACCATTGGACGGACCAAACTCTAAATGTTGACCCAAATGAGCTAGAATAGTAAGATAAGTAATAACTAAAGGTGTTAGTATCTAACTAGGGTTAGTAATTCAAAGGGAAAGCTCACTAAAGTGTCCCATTAGTCCGACCCCTGAAGCGGTGAGCCGGGGGGGGACGGATGTAGTCTGGGAGCGCAGTGGGGAAGATGAAAAACTATCTGCGGGTCTTCGGAAGCAACATTTAAAACCGCGATCTGCGCATCGATAAGCTCCTTGACTATACCATAGTAGACGAAATCAAAAAGTTCTTGATCCTCCTCGTCTGAACAAAACTCTTGTAAAATAGTAATAAGGCGTTGTATACGCCGTGCCAAATAGCCAGCTTGTGGCATCGCTACAACCAAAAAAAAAATTTAAAATGGGGAAGTTTTAAATTTTAGGGTCCGAGAAAAAAAATGGATCACGACCCCGAAGTGGCCGCGTACATCCTTGCTACAAAGAAGTGGCGCCGAGCTAAAGTGGTTGCCAGGCAGTGTCGACTTCGACGTGCTCAAATTTTAAAACGCTTGCACTCACGACGACCGAAGAACGGACAACGGGCGGTCGTGAAACGAATACCGAATCAAGCACACTGCTCCCGAAGCAAAATCGGAAACAAAGTGCAACCGGTGCTCAGCACCGACACCTCAAACTCGAGCTCCCAAAGTTCTGACTCATCTGGGGACTCCTCAGATTCAGAAAGTTCAAACACACTCAACTTATCAGGTCGAAAAAGTGCGACCGAAAGGTTTCCAAAACCACAGCCTAGACAACCACTGTTGCCCGACCCCACTCAGGCCCACTGTAGTAACAAATACCATGAAAAAGTGCAAACTAAGGACCAAGGGTCCTTTCTGAAAAACCCCCCAAAGTTGCCTAAAGACCTGCAAGCAATAGTTCGAAGAGACTCTAATAACTATAGCAAAATGATTCATGATCAAATTTCGGCGGCATCCCAGTTTGGTGATGCAAGCCTACCAAGCATAAATCATGCATTCAATTTTATTGAAGAGTGCACTGCAGCCTATGCACTTATTTGTGAAAAGTTAGAAGACGCTAACTTGGTTAAGGAAAATATGGCGGACTACCTTAAAAAGTTAATCATGAAAGTGCACTACGAAACTTTGAAAGTGTTTAAAATGTGATCAGCAATAAGAATCACTCTAAATCAGACTCTAGTGTGTACAGAAGATAAAAACAAAATATTTATTTGCTGTAGAATAAGAGAAGAAAAAAGAATGCCGATGTCATCAGCAGCCAGCCAGTTCTTATTCAACGAATGCTGCTCGGCGATAGCCCCCCTGTTCAAAACATACGGCCGTCAGGCGGACGCAACCACAGAGGCCCTCGCCGACTTCGTCAAATTCATGGACGAACTAGAGTTCAACGAAGCGGGCGATGCCATATACGGTTACCGACCACACCTCCTGACCCAGGCCCACCCCATCTCAATCCTCGGCACCTCCATCAGCGTGCCAGACAGTGCACTTAAGGCCTTTGTGAAGGCTAAGAACCCCGAAGACTGGATCAAAATTTTCAACTCAATCACCCCCATTTTCTACATCGATGGCCCATTCTTCGGACTCTACCGCCTGAGAGGCCTACCCATATACCAGGCCCTGTATGCCGAAAACCCCAGCAGCCTGATTCTCACGGTCCTGTTTTACGCTAACTGGCAAGAACACAGCGACGATGAGCGCCTTAGCAGAATGGCGCACTTAGTGGCTGCGACGGTGGGCGTAGAACAGCCCCTAGAGAGTCCCCCCAATGGCCTTATCCCACTCGACGAGGGACTCCGCCGAGAAACGGAGCACGAGCAACGGTTGCGCCGTTTCAACTCTGAAAAACGACGTAACAGCGTTTGATTCGTCGAATAAGAACATAACTGACTGGAAGAAATGTAGGTAGAATTAGAATGGTTTATATGTTATCGTTTGCTTATTTATCATAATTATTGAAAGACCAGACATAACATTTGAGTAGCAAAAATCAGTCAGTGACGATAGGTGTAGACTTACTAAAGTAACAGCCGATTCAGCTCGAGAAAAAGACCTAACGTACAGTGCCAGGCTTGGTCTAGAAGCCATAGCCCAGCAAAAGTAGCAGGTGAAAAATTGAAGCCACTGGAACCGAGTACCTGAACCCGTATAGGCTCATAAGGTGCAACTCACGTAAACCAGCAAAAGGCGATTTCACATGAAGTTTCACACCAGACATTTGGTTAGCCCGAGATCTGCCGGTATACAAAACAGTCCATGTTGTGTTTTGCTTGGACATAAATTCACCAATTCGGTTGCCACCTCACAGAGTATATGAAAGTTAGACGATAACACCCATTTTGAAAGTCCATTTTTGAACTGCGCCGAAACTTAAAAACTTGCCAGACATCAGGTGCCTAACATTTCACCAAAATACCATACATACCGCGCCCACTTGGAGCCTTAATATACTTTGTAGGAACTTCGCACAGTAGCTAAGCTACCCCACCAAAAAAAAGTACTGAGAAAACAGAGCATCGCGGATTATCCTGACAGTATTACTACACGCCACGGGCCGGAAAAAAAATACAAACTAGCTAACCCGATGTTTCAGATGCCATTAGACCAACCCCCCCCCTTCTCAACTCACTAGCGATGAAACTTCAAATCAAATTCTCGGCATAATTGTGTACTTTGCTCTCTCTTCTTAAACCTTAAAGCGAATTCGCAAAGTTCAAACCCTGGAAGTTAAAATGTCAACATCAAAAAAAAATGAGACTGCCACCAACTTTGAATTCTTGGCCTTTGGAACTAAATTCAAAACTCAGAACTACCAAAAAATGAGAATGCTATAACAACACGAGAATAATCTTCACCAAAATATTAACAGCAATATATATGACAAAAGGCCAAGCAAACTTGCACCATTATACGTACAGTCAACTATATACGCACCGCGGCAGTTATGATGTGAAATTACTCCAAGTTAAGTTTTAATCCGTTTTACGATTACACGAGCAACGCAGACATCGGATAAAACATGTAGAACATAATAATTTGTACCAATACAGAACAGTATAAGTTGTAGGTTTTTCAAAACTATTAATCAGGACGTGCGCACGAGGGCGTGCGACTTTAGGTGGGGGAGGAATGTAACGGTACCCCCACCACTAAATTACAAGATCTACAAATTATAATCAACTCAAAACCTACTAAGCCAGAACGTTATTAAACTTCCTAAGTCAAAGACAAGCTAGGAAGGTGATAGGATTACGGTAGCGAGTTTATGGCACACACACTACCGTTGGTAACTACGGTAGCGCAACCAACGTATATACAAAGGCATGCCGGCTTACGTACCAAGTCCTATCAACAACATTCATCAAAGACAGTCACGTAGAAAGCATCATAACAAGTGACATTACATTCTGGCGATAACTAAAACCCAGTTCAAGGTGACTCGCATGCCATTTAGCCACCGAACTCGCACAAAAACACGAGTTCGGGGAATTAAGGTCCAACAAACAAGTTAAAATTTAGCAAAAAACACCGAATTCGGCGAACCCGAATTCGGTGAGTAAAATATCAAATTTTATAAAAAGTTAAAATTCTAAAAATTTAACAAAACTTTGGACCAAAACAACTCTTAAAATCCTATAAAAAATCTAAATTCGAGGAATTATATAAGAACAATTCATTCTGATTGGTCAAATAACATTTTAACGAAGACGTCAGTAAATTCCAGAGATGCCTGGGTTAGCAAGCAACTTAGGTATATAAACCCTGCATCTCAGAGTCAAATGTTCCTGGTCTGTATCCTGGTTTGGAAGTCCTGTCAAGAGCGCTAGCGCTACGTCTCGTGTCTGTATCTGTCGGGTGAAGTCACCGTTGCTACGTGCTGTGCAGTGATAATAAAGCAACTGTAAGTCGTTTGTGTTTGGTTTGTTAGTATCAGTCAGACTATTAAGACAACGCAATGTACGGACCTGGTACCGGAGGGCAAACGACTATGGCCCTACAAGTGTGACTGGGTATTCACCCTAGACGATCAAGTGTTGCACAGGGAATACCCGGTTACAATATTATAGTATATAGTATCCCAAGGAGACATCCAACTATGCTTGGCTTTACCTTAAGAGGAGGCAGACCAGGAAGTGTTTTTAACTTTAATGTGATTTCGAGAACTTATTATTTACTCTTAATTTGAAGTAATTACGTAAATAATTGTTGTAATGTCGCTTGCTTTGTCTGTTTACGCTAGTGCCAAAACGGATTCATTTTTAACTCAAAAATTAAAATTTTGTAGTTTCAGTTTTAAGGATTAATCTTGTAATAAACTAAGGTAAAACTTCACATTTTTACGTGTCACGTGCTTTAAGTGATATTATATTAAGCTTTTTGTGCTTTTTATGTCTGTAGGATTGTGAACTGCATGTGCTGAGTTTGTATCGCATAATGGAATGTATTATTAGCTAAAAAATAACCAATATTTGATTTTTACTTTAACCGTATCTCAATTTTAAGACGAAGATTGAGACTAGAAATTCAGCTGACTAACAAAAGCCTAGTTCTTAGTTCTTACTCTCCGTAAGAGTGCCTGTCTGTTTGTCCATACGCAGAAAAGTTGGTCAAATGGTGTGTGTAAACTAGCCTGGCAGATGTCTATGGCCCGAATTCACATACTAACGCTAAGCGTTTGCTAAGTGTTAGCGCTTAAGTATGTTTAGTATGTTAGAAGTTTAAGTATGTGAATAACATTTCTCGCTTATAATCGCTAACACTAAGTATAAACACTAAGTTTAAGCGTTAGTGTTAGTATGTGAATACGGATCTTTGAGTACACAAAAGTAGCAAATCATGGGTAAATCTGTACCAGCTTTCGTATGTGTACTGGGATACCGACATTTTGTTGAGGACACGGACAAGTATGGACTGCATTGGCTTCAATGTGTGCACAAACTCAGTCTGTGTGTACAGTGTGACTGTGTAAGCGTGTGTATTAAACGCCATAATCATGATTTGCATTTGTTATTTCTGGTCGAATCGTCTGTGCTTGTGAGTTGACTTTTTCCTCTTCACCGAGAGCATGGGTTTAGGTATCGGACTGATATAAGGTATCGGTAATCGGTATAACATATATACTTTTTGATTAAAACATTGCAATAATTTAAAAAAAGAAATAATTAAAACTTTCAGTATAGAAGTGTAGTTGAATATGACAATATAATTTATAATCTGATTTCTTCATCTCTTATTATACATTGATTTTTGCTTCCGTCCTAAACAGTATTTTTGTATTCGTAAGCATGTATTCAAAGTTTTGAGGGTATAGTCCCACTTTGCACCCTAATAGTCAGAGGATTATCATTTTTGTTTCACTTTGCACCCTAACAACAACCTGCAACTTTGGTTACTTTAAACTCTATGGTCAGTAGCATACGATATACATGTATGAGAGAGGGGGATAAAGCGGCCGGGGGGAAGGTCCCGAGAGTGTGGGCAAAATTTAGTAAAAATGACACTTTGAAAAAATTTTACGGAATTTTGCAAAATTGAGGGTATTTTTTGTCCATCAGGGTGGCAGGGTGTCAAACATTTGGCATTTGTAGTTAGTTAGCTGGTTTTGGCATTAGGAATTTGGGTAGTTTCAATTACGTTTATCACACCTGACTTTATTGGCACTGAACAGTATAACCATTTCACTTTTCTCGCCTTACATTGCCCCCCGTGTTAGTACCAAAATATCAGCAGCAGCTGTTGAGTTTAATGTCAACAAAAAGGGTGCAAAGTGGAATGGTCAGGGTGCAAAGTGAAATACAATCGTATTGAGACTCTTAATAACTGAAAACTGCTAATATTAATTACAGAACATTTTTAGTATTATCGATTGACAATTTGAATATAATTAGAATACCTAATTTGGATAATCATATATTTTTATGTATCTAAGTTCTGTTTTAATGGTGTTACTGTATCGTATAACTGAGACTGATAACTGAGACACGTTGTGAAACATGGTGCTAGTCATCGTAAGTTCATAAAGACCTTGTCTGAATTACTCCCAATTATTGCCGGACAAATAACTGTGGTCGATCATAACATCACATTGATGAATAAGGAATCTGGATAGATTAGACAAATTCTTGACTTCTTGTTTCTGAAGTGACAACTGTGAACCATTGAAACAGTATCTGACACTTGCCAACAGGCGATAAATATTTTTTTAGTCAGTATGATTGTTTTTACATACATATTTTTTTAATTTTCGCCACCAGTGTCAGAGCTTTTTTAGTATCATTGACTTTTTGAGACTCTGTTTTAGATTAACTTGCCGTACTTTGAAGACGTTTAGTTTCAGTTAGGCTTGGGCACGGCACGGTTACCGGTTAACCAACGGTTAGCACAACAGGTCTTTAATTTTGATTCTGGCGTTATAACACTAAACTGCAAGATTTGCATCTGTCTGCGTGTTGAACGTCAGCTCATGTGTGTATGTGCGTGTGTCACCTAGATTCTCAGTGTATTCGTTGCTTAATCCTAATCAACTTCCCTGAAGTGAATGGACTGTTCTGCTATAAGACAAAAATGTCGGGTCGAAAATTTTCAAAAAGGAGCTGCCGGAGTGGATTCGAAACACCAGCCTTCCGATTACAGATCGGATGCCCTATCAACTGAGCCACCGGCCACATACACATAGTTGATGTAAAGGAGTATCAAGTAAAGTGTAAGACAGAGCTACTCAAGTGTCGGTCGGAACTGAACATAAAAACGGCAATTAGAGCTTCAATATAAATTGACTTAAAATTAAATTCAAATCGAGAATCTCATACGTTTAAGCACCGTGGGTGCTTACCAACATATTTAATGTTTCTGTGTTTGTTGGAACAGTGATGGTGATGAGTTAGCGTGACCAGTCATTAACGCTTCACCTAGAGAACGTCTGACATGAAACTGGTATTTAAGTAAGAATTTCGACGTTTTTGTTTGAGTGTAATTTTAGGTATTTGTACGTTTATGTACATTTTCAACAGATACTTCTGTTTGAACAGATACTTTAGTTGGCGGAATTTTGTATTTCGTGCAAAATGTAGTCACTCGATTGTCATTCAATACACTATGCACTTATCACTCAGTAAAAGATCTCGTTCGTACATAATTTATTGCAAGATAAAAATACTTCAAGTTTTGGTTGCATAAACAATTTTATTGTAAGATAAAAACGCTTTGAATCTTTTGCATACACATGTTGAAAAACAGTACCTCAATATTTTGCATACACATTTTGCAGTAACAGAATTGTTTGCTGCACAACAGGTTTTAGCTGACCTACTGGTCAGCTTACTTAAAAGTAATTCTCAATACTTACTGAAGGTTTTGCCGCAGATTGGACTTGTGTATAAGGCTCGATTCATACTTTCATCCGTATGTATGTCAGTTCCGCCGGCTAAATTACGAAATAATGACTCACTCATAGTGTATAAGATCGGCGTGTGGTGTGATTATTTCGTAATTTTGCCGGCTGAACGGACATACGGGTAAGCATGAATCGACCCTAAATAGCCATCGCATAACCAATAGCCATTAAGTTAACGGTAGTTAAATTTGAATGGTAATCGGTTAAACAGTTAACCGGTTACTGCATTAACCGAAATATCGGTTAACCGGTTAATGATTTTATTAACCGAGCCCATGCTTAGTTTCAGGTTCAGCTTTGATGTTTGGTTTCCCAGTAGCGGCAGATACTACTGGAGGAGTGTCTTTCAATTGTAGCAGCTCGATTCTTTAAGTTGCAGCAGTTGTCTTATCCAGTTAGTCTTAGAGCCTATCCAGGTTCGCAGCAAAGAGGTGATCAGTCGCCTACCTGACTACGAGATAGGGTAGAATCAATAAGGATTTTTTTGTTAATAGTGTTTTTTGTGAAGTCACATTGTGTCACAGTTATTCTGTGTACTGTATGGCTGTCGTGTGTGCTATGAGCTAAGCTGAATTGTCACTGGTCGGAAGGAAATTTTCGAAAATCACCGACCCGTTTTCATATTGCTTTTTCCACCTCCAGTGTGAACGACGCATACCCCTCTATAGGCTTTGCCAATATTTTAGACCGTAATTATACATAATTGTACGACCGTTGTAACCGCATGGTGTATATAAGCTGTATCAGAGTATAATATTTTAATTGCGTATATGCAGTTTAAAATATGAATTTTATGTGTATGTACTGTGTAGTCTATTGCGTGTCTCTTTTCCGACATTTGCATAGGTAAGTGGGTTTAAAATCGTTCTTCAACCGATTTTCGTAATCACTGTCCAAATGTCAGTTAAGCTGAAAATTACTGATATCGAACTTGAAAAGGATTCTCTTGATTCTTGGTAACTGCTGAAATTTACCTTAAGTGGATCGAAGCATTTCTCGGGTCGCTTTGAATACTAAAACTGTATTTTTTCGACTTGGCGATAGGTTAGTTGTTTTGCTCACGAATTAATTGCGATTGTGATGCAGTCTGTTGTAATGTAGCAAGCAGTAAAATGTTAATGAATTTGACCTCCAACCGACTGCTGATTAAAAAAATTTGGCGTCTCTTGGGCTTGTGTGTTATTGGTCAAATAATTTTTGCAGCCTTGTCTGATTTAAGTCAAATCGCTGCTTCGCGGTAAAAACTCAATCTTTCAAAACACATTTATTAAGTAGAGCTCTTTTTTTATTTTACCTTAACTGATCTAAGCAGCTTTTACACGGAGATCATTGACGGTGGCTAGTTTTAAAGTTAACCATTGTTAGTGTATAAAGTTTACAAGCATCTGCATTAAATCTGTCCAAAATCTTAAAAATCTGTCCACTTGGATCTCGACCAGGAACCCGTTGCACAAAAGATTGTCCGTTATTAGTTATCAGTAAAAATTTGTCAGTTATCAGTGTAGCGTTGCACGAAGTTATCAGTATCAGTCATCAGTGTTGCACAAAAACACTGATAACTGATAAATTATCAGTTATCCGTAAAAAACGTAGGTTAGTGTTAATTTGACTATTTTACTAAACTTTTATTGCTCAGTATATTCATTTTTCTTATGACCACTGATTTAGAAGCATGTATTTTCACATTTGAGTCAATTTTTGTATCACTTATGCAAAGACATTGCTGTGTGACTGGCACACTGTATGAAACACACTGGAACACTGAGGCAGTTTTTATCGTTAATAATGGGACCAAAATAGGACAGCATAAAAGCGGCAAATTTGGCAAAAGCGCAAAATTTCAAGAAAATTCATTAATACTTCGTTGACAATCATCAAAAGTAACTATAGTTGCTTGAAATTGCCAATAAATAAACTTTGTCAGTCAACGAACGTTATCAGTGTTTAGTGCTACTGGACCCAGCTGTATGCGACGATCACTGCTAAAGTTTTTACACACTACATAATATCAAAAGTACATACTAGGTATGACACTTCCCAATTCAGCTAATCGGCCGGAACGATGCTCTGGCTGGAATAGGTAGTCCTTTAACTTATCGATCCTAAAAGTTTCTTCCCATGTTGAGTTAAGGGAGTTTATTTTTGTCCCACTGAATGAAGACAATGCCGCAGCAAATACTTTAGAATTATGTATTCTGTTCAAATATGGATTTTACAGTACATATATACCTCTATCGAATTCAGTTTAACGTTATCAGTAGTGTGTTTATTACCGTACGTATGTACTACGCCTAGCTGCGTGCCTGAGTGTTTGTTTACCCTCACAATGTCCGAAACTAGTGGTTTTGCTCATTTACGAGCCAAATTAAGCATCATTGCTGCACAAAGGACACCCGCTGAAATGTAATTAATTGAATTATAGCTAACTGATTAGCTCGGACCCATCTCAAACACCTGTCTCTTGAAATGGACTAGACCATAGCAGGCAACTTGATTAGCTTAGGCGTTAAAATGTCAGCTCTGAGGGTCCTTAGGAGAGAACACAGGGGACTAAAATTGTTTGCGAGAGTCTGGTACTAGAAAAGAAAAGACCACACATCTTCAGTGCAGAGTAACCTCGGTACAATGTGATGTTTCAGCTTCGGTGGTAACGAATGAGCATTACCGATTTTTACTGCGAAAATGTTATGCAACTGTTTAGCTGCCCGTAAGCCCTGTTCGTATGTTACACACTTGTCCTTGACAACATAGGCACAGGGATATAAAGGACATTCGGTTAGCCCAGGGGCGTAGTCAGGTTTTGAAAAGCGTGGCGCACCTTGTCCACTATTTTTGCTCACTTTTTTTCAAACTCACAATTGCGAGGGTCTGGGTCTTGGAGCGGCAGCCCCAGGTCAAACAAAAGATTGTTACACTTTTTGGCCCAAATGGTTTATATGCTACATAACAACATGTGATTTCTGTCATTTAATTTGAATTAATTCATTGTTGCGGGTGTCTGGGAAAGAAGTTATAGAATTTTTAGAATTTTACGCCAAATTTGGTCAATTGGAGGCTTGGCGAAAATTTTTTTCGACCAAGCCACAGAAACCAAAGGGGGGACCCTTGTTGACAATATCTTCAGGTTTGACCAAAAGTCAGGCGTACGCGGGTCGAAATTTTCGACCCACGACCTAACCCAACCCAACCCGCGGCTCGACACTCATGGCTAACCCGCGACCCGACCCGTGCCGTAAAAGACAACCCGCGACCCACTTAGATCCACCATTCTTTATAACTAACCTGGTGATTGTTTTAACTGATCCCATGTGCATATAACTTACACACTGTATTAAATACATCTCTACATTGTTTACACCTTCACACTGCACTTTAAGCCTGGTTAGTTTCAAAACAAGGAAGAGGTGAATCTGTGCACCACCCTGTGCTCGACCACCTCATGGGCAAACATAAAAAAATTTGAGTCAAACGTGTTAATTTTTCGGACGTAATAATGGGAACAAGCCCAATCTGCGGCAAAACCTTCAGTAAGTATCAAGCATTATTTTCAAGTAAGCTGACCAGTGGGTCAGCTAAAACCTGTTGTGCAGCAAGTAATTATCTTACTCCAAAATGTGTATGCAAAAGAATGACAATAGTTTTTTCTCAAAACTAATTGTTACAACACATTCTCATTAGTTAGGAATCGTTACATAGTGAGCCTGACGCTGAGTGTCAGTATTCCAGAGGAAACATTAAACGCTGCTATTATTTGTGATTTCAAAATTCAAAATTCAAGGGCTACAATAAGCAGTTTCTTAGTTAAAAGTTTTTCAAATCCATTGTTTGTGTCCAAGTATATTTCAAAGTAAACTAGTCAGTCAGTAAATTTGGAAACACCATTGCGTTCATAAGCTAAAGGACTACAGGTTAGGGCAGCGAAACTTAAAATCTGTAAAATGTAAAATTATATGTCATCTAAAGTTAATATCTAGGGTAAATATAACGCAAAAGCTAACGCATTAGAAAAGCAAACTTTGCATGAATTTAAAAAATTTGCAGAAACCCGGGTTCGAACCAGGCACATTTAGATCTTAAATCTAACTTAAATCTATTCCGGCTCCAGGAAGAACCGTTAAAGTGTGCAAGACAAATGCTGCTGAAGATTACAAGTGTAAAAGAACATAAATTTTTGTGTTTCTGCCTGATTAAGACTATGCTTCATCGATAATCAATTCGTTAATCAATGTTTTCTGAATTTTGAAAAAGTTTCGTGCAAGGTTTGCTGAGTCAGTATGAGTGTAAATTATACTGAAAGCATGAGCCTAACACACTCTTCCTACAAACTCACTCAGTAATTGAGGGTATTAAAAACGAAGTGATTGGCTCAGACCGCAGGGATTTGGCGTAACAACCTGAAGACGGACGGTTCGATTCCATCCACTAGAAATCTTTTTTGACGCTTCACTTTTATCAGCGCTGCACTGAAGATAGCTGAGCTCGACTGAGCTATCATATTTCCAGTGTAATTTAACACTGTAATTCTTGGTGACACACGCACATACACATTTGAGCTGAAGTAAAACGTGCATACAGACACATTTCTTGCACAGTTTAGTGTTATACCGCCAGAATCAAAATTAAAGACCTGTTGTGCTGTGGCACAACAGGAACAAGCAGAAGCTTACTGCAAAAGTAATCCAGTGAGTGAGCACTAGCAGGGTGAACGTTTGACAACATTAGACCTGTTGCGCAGTAAAATCTAACCGCAAACAAAAGTAACTTTTAATAATTCCAATAGTGCATCATTGAAAGAATATGACACTGCCTGAACTAGTCACATTGTTTTAACTAATCGTGTGCAGTGACCAGTTCACGTCGGTAATTGTAATAAACGCCAAGTTTCAAGTCATCCCCGTACACAAAGTCCCAAACTGCAGTCGATTTTCTGCTTTAGTTTAGTTTTCTGAGCTCATATTTTTGCTTTCTAGGCGGCGTAGCTTTGGGCAAAATGAGCAGTACTTTTAACAGAAGGAGTCATTATGTGCAGTGTGTTTAATTAAAATTAAAATTTAGTGGTCACGTCACACAGAAAAAAGTAATGAAACTAAATTCAAGCATGTTTATTATTAAAATTGAAAATAGCCGCAAAAGTTTGATTTAGAAACACATAAAAATCAAAGATGATTGGGGAGTCGAACCAGAGACCTCTCGCACCCAAAGCGAGAATCATACCGCTAGACCACCGAGATACACACGATACAAGACTTTGAAAACGAGTAAGTTAAACCAAAATCTCAGCATACGTGTACCGTCTTTCTACTATTGACACGTCATGTAAATCGCACTGTTTTACATAAAAATTTACAAAATAGCAGTAAGCAAGAAGCCACTAACAAATAGGTAATCATTTCGGTTTTCTGTTTTGACATTTGTGAAACTAAGATCTTCAATAGTCATGACCGGTTGGCTCAGGTGGTAGTGCGTTAGCATTTATTGAGCATCTGACTGCAAGTCGGAAGTTTGGGGGTTCGAAACCCCACCGGTTGTCAACTTTTGCATTCTGCCAATTTACAGGTGCTGTTCTTCAACTTGCGTCTTCTCGTTAGCCAACATCGAGCAGCCTACCTGTCTTTCTATTGTTAACGTAGGAAATTACACAGGTTCCAGTGTTAGGGCAGGCCTTCCAGTGTTATATAACACTAGAAATTCGACCTACCTGCACAAAATAACAGGGAAGTCTCTTTATGCACAGATTCTGCAAATTCTATACAAACCAAGTATAAAGTACCTGTTGCGCTGTGGCGCAACAGGAAAAAGAATATAACGACCCGCGGGTATCCGCGGGTTGACCCACGGCTGAACTTTTCCGAACCAACCCAACCCAACCCGCGGCTACCCACGACCCGCGTTCACCCCTAGTGGCAACCCCCGCGCTCCCCTTTGCCTACGCCCGGGGGTCGGCCAGTGTGCAGCATTAACAAAAAAGGTAGTTTCGTCTCCATTTTTGCATACGAATTTAACGTTTCAGCAACTTTCTAATATATGTGTATATAAATGTTGGCTCATTGATCATGTCGGTTTGTTGGCACTGCTTAAAGACAAAATGATAGGGACAGGGGAATAAGGGCTATATTGGGAGTTTGAACCGGGCTTTACATAGCTTTCTCTACAAGTAAGGTGCATAATGGCTTTGAGTTCTTTAATGGGTCCAGCGGACTGATTTCATTGGTATCTTGATACATCGAGTAAACGGTATTAAAGAATTACATATGATCAAGATATTTTTAATTAAAAGCACATTGACTAGAAAGTTTATGAATCCACAGACATAATAAATATATATGCATTATAAACAGAAGAGTGTATACTGTACATTAGGCAAGAATCTTGAAAACGTAGCTGTATTCCTACAAAAAAATTAAGAGGCTACTGTAACGCCAGGTGTATATATGTATAAGCCCATGAAAAAAAGCAGTAGACATAGGCTCTTTTCTGACATAACTCTGATACTAAACCATAAGTTGTACATTTATAACAAAAATACAGTCTACATTATATAGTAAAGTCATGTCTATGGTTTAGGGCCAGAAAGGAGCAGAAGATATTTTAGTTCGTTTAGAAGTCGGGTCTTTTCCGTTATTCCACCACCAGTCCGGAATTTGGAAATCGATTTTCAGCTTACTTTAACTTAAATAAAAATGGTTTAGCTTTTTTGAAGTAAGCGGCAAACGTATGGATCAGTGTTGTGGTATTGTTTGTATCGTTTTTAGCAGCGGGCGAGCTACCTGAAATGGTAGCGTGCTAGTCTGCTAATTCAGAGATGGGCGGTTCGATATCGCCCTGGGTTTCTAGTACATAGCAATAGTAGAAAAACGTACGGGGTACGATACACTACTAATACTGATACTGTGACTGTTGAGTAAACCCCCTAAAATTAAAAATTTTTACTCAAAATTTTTTCAAATATTTTAATTTCATAAAAATCTCCATCAAAAATGCTTTCAAATGATATATACATTATGGGGGTTATCTTAAACGACTAAGTTGCTATGAAGCAATGAAGTTCGATATGTACTAGAGTTCGCAAGCGGGTCGGGTCGGGTCGGGTCGGGTCGGGTTGGGCCTTCACGGGTCGGGTCGGGTTGAGATTTCCCGACCCGCGGGTTGAGCGGGTCAGTTCGGGTCAAAAATTTGGGTATAAATCCTAGATTTGACGTTAAATTTTGCCATTTTGACGGTTTTCTCGAGCTAATGGACTCTAGCACAATGACTATGTAGTACTAGACTGGAGATTCGCGGAGCGTATTACCTACATATCACGAAAAACTAACAACAGAAAATTGACAAGAAAGTTTTGTATTTGAGAGTTTGTATAGCAGCTTGACCAAAAGTCGGGTTGGTTCGGGTCGGGTCGGGTCGGGTCAAAAATTGTCGACCCGTTGCGAACTCTAATATGTACATACATTTTTTGGTCAGACTATAGGTATATAATTTCTTGACAATAGAATCAATAGGAAATGGATCAAAATTCAGCTGACAACTAATAAGCGGAAATTGTAGAGCTCGTTTTTTGATCGGCTTAAAAATCTATGACACAATAGAGACACTTTTTACAAATGGAGGTTGCAGGCGTTATACAACCTGAAAAGCAGCGATGCTTAGTGCTTAGGTGGATTAGTTCTAGTCCCTGTATTCGGCAAATGAATAAGAATTTAAACGGTAGTGTTGGTGGCCGTAAACCAATCAAGATTGTCTAACTTATTATATATATTATATATGTAGTTACACGTACCTATATTAATTAATAGATATCAATGTAACACAAGAATGTAATACCTTGCAAAAAGCTTAAAGTAAGGCCTGGTTCATACTTGTCCCATTGACCGTGTCCATTTTTGAAGACAACTTGTTTGTAAAGCCTCTTTCACTGGTCTATAAGGACCAAAATTACTTCCAACAGACTCCGGAGTCCCAGCTGAGTCGGAGTCGAGTGATCCCGATTTTGCTGTGACTCTGGAATCTGTAGCCTGTAATTTTGGTCGGTTCTGTAGTCTAGTATGATTTGTTATTTTCTGTTGTTTTGTTTACTAGTATATATGAGTTTTTTCCCGCATTTAACTTTTGATTGTGTAGGCAGGGGCGTAGCCAGGATTTTGAAAAGGGGGGGGTCGCATCTTGTCAACTTTTTTTGCTCACTCAGTGATAACAAAGTTGAAGTTGAAGTGAAGTTTTTCGCGATTTGAGTACTCACACGCGCATGGTAAACGCAAGATCATTGACCCATAGGTTGCAGGGGTCTGGGGGCGGCAGCCCCCAGAAAAAAGTTGGGGATTTTTTCAATTTTTAGGCCGAACTTGGCCCAACGACTAGGGTATCAGACCCCCGCAACCCCCCCCCCCTGGCTACGCCCTTGTGGGTAGGCAATTTAGCCATGAAAATTTTACAAACATGCGATAAAGATTGCAATCTATGCTTGCAAACGTTGTTCGCATAAGTTTGTTTTCTGAAAGCGCCTGTTAACAAGCTCTTCTGCTGAGTGAGCAGCGGAACATTGTAAGGCCTGATTGTCAATATTCCAAAGGAAATATCATACGTTGCCACTATTTTGTTGATAAAACAATTTTTAACTTCTGATTTCTGCACACATTTATTGCTATGTAGCTCCAAACTCTCAAACAGCAAAAAAAATTATTGAAAAAATATTAAAAATCTGTAAAATATAAGTGCATACGGATACGAGTTACGGACAGGTGGACAATGCTAGGACAAGTATGGACCGGGCTTAACTGAGAATCATAGCATCGTAAACAGTTTCATCACAAGAATCAATAATCTCCACCCGAAGAGAATGATGTGGGTCGTAAATGTCATGTAAATGTTCCTGTGGTGTTTTAAACTTGTCAATATAACTCTTTTTTTCTGTATAGGAAATACAGTTGGTTAAGTGAGATCATTTGATTAAGCTTGCATTGATGATAGTCTTCGTAAGGTTACTTCTTTAGCGATAGAGAACATCTGAAATATCCGAATTTTTTCCAGTTACATATATAGCAAAGAATAATTTACCTCTTGACTTTTGGGTGCTAGATTCAGTTACGACGACAAGTGTCTTATCTCTGTGTAGTACATATGTATAATTGTATATCTGTTAATATGACGTGCATTATATATCTACTTAAACTGTGACCAACTTTTGCTAAACTAACTTTTGTGATTCTACGGTAGAATTTTTTACTGCTTGAGTAGCACAAAAAAAACGACAAAATCAAAAAGTAAGTTGGTACAGTACAAAATCCTAAATCCTCGCGGGGCAAGACCTCTGCCCCGCCCCGCCCCGCCCCGTACTGTATATCAATATTTGGTCTACACCTGCAGCCTCATGTAGCATTCCTTCTTCAGCGGCCATCATGAAATTGGCTCCGGGCAAGGTCATTTCAGGTGGAGGGTGGCCCACCTCCCCGTGGGAAAACATCTCAGCGCAGTAGAAGCCAAGGGAGCCCGGGGGCTGATAATAGTCGCTGCGGGGGATTCCATCTGCAATAAGTACAACCATTTCATCTGTGACATGACATTTCAGTACATGAGCGAATTTTGTATCAATATTGATTCGATTTTGGTTTGGTGTGGTAGTAATTCTGCAAACGGACCTGAGTTCCGGCAGAAATCGGTAACAGGAAACTCAAAATTTTGTATTGACAAACGGTTTACTTAACGCGGCGTGAGCGTGACACAACAGTTTGCTGCAGACTTATATAAGCTTAATAGTGCAATGAAGTACTTGCTTTTGTGCATCATATTAACTGTTCATGGATTTAACATTTTTTTACGCGGCGGCCTCAGCCGCCGCGTATATATTATAGTGCAAAGCTCTGCTATGCTTAGCACGCAAATTGAACCATTCCAGTGTAATCTGGCTACTAGGTCAGCAGATTACACAGTTTTTGTGGGCGTGTGTGTCAGTTTGTGTCATGTGTACGTATATATGCAAGTAGGAACCGGCAGCGACTCCATTTGCATGCCTGTCAAGTGCTGGATATTATTACTGAGTAGACAGCACACTGTAACATGACGCAATATTTTGCAATAGCGTTTAGTAGACTGTCACTCAGCAATGACACCCATTTCGCGTGACGATCAGAATTGTCGCTTCACGCAAGACCCATTGGTTTTGGCTCCTTTTCGGCAGTTTTGAATGTTTTTGTCCAAAGTTTTTGCTCTTAGTGTAGTTTTAGGATATAAACAAGGGGGCCCCTAAAAGTGCCAAATTCACGCATTGCGGCGCCAAATTATCAAAGTAAGAATTATGTACCTAGTGCGGGGCACGGACTTAAGACTAACCGCAGGTAGCCCCCAAAAACCAGGCAGACCTGCAACAGGCCGCATATCTGTTGTGTAATTGCCAAAATATGTACAAATCATTTGCACTCAAGGCTTCAAGTTCATCTTAGTCAAACCTCTAAGTGCTAGGCTACTTTTAATATCACGAAAGCCTTAACAAATCAACTGCATCACTGTACTTTTATTAACAAGTTCGGACATTTTAACAATAATCTTGTTCTTAGCCAAATCAAGTGTGATGTATACGATGCAGAAGTGTAAGTTGCTATACACCCATGACCGTAGCCAGCAATAGATTAGATGTTGAATTCGCCAGCTTTCTCATTTTTGCCCGAAGCTGTGGCTGGTAAACCCTTATTATAGGGGACAATTTGCCAATAATTTGTTAAGAAAACGCAACATTTCACTTTAGTTGGTACTCTGAGTACAAACTAGCGGCTTTGGAAGAAACGAATTAGACAACTTAATTTGCATATTACACAATTGTAATTTGCATATTCGAACGCCACCCCCCTTAAAGTTCTATTGGTTGTTTCATCACGTGCACAACAATACATAATTGGTAATACCTAACATAAAATTGGCCGGAAAAAATCTTGAATGCGTGAGTATAGGTTATTTAAACTTTGGTCAACGCACCCGCGATTTTTTGACCGGGCTGATATTGGGAGCAAGCTAAACTCACGCATGTACAGTTTTCTGACGAAAATGTTTTCAAAGATTAATGTATAGATTATTGGCAAGAAATACATATGATTGTCAGTGGTGAACTGGTGAGTGGACTGGATTTGGAAGTCATGTTTAGTTAAAATTGTAGACTTGCACTTATTATCTTAACTTTTGAAAATTTTAGTGCCGCGTTTTATATTCGAAGAATATCCTCAGCACTACCAGCACGTCACAACGAAGTCTATCGTTAACAAATTTAACTTTACTCGCAAAACGTGTTTGTTGCATATTTATACTCTGAAAACTGAATCCATTCATGGCTTTTAATCTTGAGCTCTCGATAAGGGCCGAGCGTGTGATGTGTTTCGTTCGACTGTAGTGTGTTCTGCTGTAGTGTGTAATCCAATACAGACTACAGACCATACATGTTGGACTATAGTCTTAGGTTCTATATAAATAGGTTGGTATAGATGATATAATTTGTCATGGAAATTGAGTGTTTGACTTCTAGCAGTGTACTTTTGTCACAAAAAACATAAGTAGCTTTTTCTGTAGAATTGTTAGTGCACTGAGAAACGAGTATTGCATTTGTTGGTGCGTTAAGACCAAATACTGTATCATAAATAGGCGGTCCCTGATAAAGCCCAAATCCGCAGCTGCGTTTGCTCCTCCCTTCGCCCGTTAGGTTATCTGAGGTCGTGTCTTGCAATTACTAAGACAGCCTTTATATTACCTGTCTTATTTCATCATAATACTGAACCTCCTGTTTACATATCAAGCAAATAAATCCCTTAAATAAGGGCTATTTTGATTGCGCAGCATGAGATAGTAATTTGATTCTGAGACCGGTAATTAGTAGTGGTTATGTAACTGAACTAAGCAGGGATTTAAGCCCAAGGTGGCTTACTGTAGCCGGCTTATCACTGAAGCGTATAGGCTGGGGAAACTCTATCCCTTATCAGTAGGCTAGATCTCTCTTTATGCAGCTGTCCTAGAGACTATTGATCCGTAGCTCTTTTCCTGTTTAATATCAAACAAGAATTTATGTCCTTATGATAAGTAAGGATAAACACGTTTAGCTGGGCCTCTATTCCCCAGTGAGAACTGAAGAAGCCTATGTAGCCAGTAGACAGTTGATATTTCAGAGACCGTTGCACAGACCAGTTAGGCTCCAAAGTCCAAACCTACATACTGATAACTGACCAGCCAAATTTGGGCTAGAAAACGAATGACCAAACTTAACTTCAGTTAACACACCTAAAGTAACAACCAGTTCAATGCTGACGGAACTTATTTCTCACTCATTTTAGTATCCGTCCGTAAAGTATGCAGAATTGGTGTGCTTTTGGTTTAACGCACATATAAAGTAGTCGTATGTCGTGTCGTGTCATACTTGTGGGTATCGATTAGTGTCGATGTTGAACTGGTTTCGTATTCGCAAAGACACAATATATGTAGCGGGCTTGATGATGGCCTACATAGGTTTCGGTGAAACTAGAATATATAAGTCTGATTTTGTCTTACCAGTGAACAAGTGAGGTGGCAGTATTGGAGGTTCGTCCCTGTGTCCGGCAGTGGCCCCTCTTCTTCTCGACGTCGGCCTGAATCCCCCTCCGTATCGCAGTTGCTTCATTCGGCGTTCTTTCGATCTTCTGTTTTGAAACCAAACCTAAAATGTACATTACGTTCTTAGTCTGAAAGGGCCTATTCCTTTACCGGATTAAACGGACTAGACGTATTGTAGTGCGAGGTTAAGGAATGGCAAACCGGGTTAAACGGTCTAAACGAGTTTAAATAAGTCAGCGGCTTAATTTTAGTCTGACCCCATTCCATAACTATGTACCACTGGACTAAACGGATTTAACATGCACGCTTAACATTAGCGTGCATAGTTAGTCCATTTAGTCCGATTAAAAAGCAGCGCGCTAAAAGTCTAAGTCCGTTTAATCCGGAGGTTTTGGAATGGCATTTTCATGCTTAATTTTTAAACCATTTAGTCCGATTAAAGTTAACCCTTTAATCCGGTAAAGGAATAGGCCCTTAGTCTATTCTTAGGATAGTCTTACGATATTAGGATACTTATTGTATACGGGATAGCAAGAGGTAGCATTTGTCTTAACCAATTAGACAAAAGGTGTGTACGTACGTAATATGTGGAACTCTTATGAAACTTTGTTCTCAGCTGCACGCCAAAATTATAAATTCTTTTGTGTCGTATAATTTCCATCATTAGTTTTCGGATTTTTTCGGTCTACTATTATTGAAAACGAAAGGGATATGTAGCTACAGCTACATATAGAAGCTCTGTGTCATGGAGTTCAGAGTACACAGGTAATATGTATAGATAATAATTTAGTTAGCTGCAAGCTAATTTTCTGAGCAATTGTTCTGTTAAGTAGATTTTCAACTGTTGGAGAGTTGACCGTTTGCTCTTGCTGGTGGTGGCTCATGAGCCGTTTGCCTTTATTCTCACGGGTCAGCTAGCTGAGGCAATTGATTTTGCCTCAACGAGCCTTGAAATGGCGAAAACATAATTAACTCTGGGCCTCGAGTCCGCAGTAGGGATCCGAAAACTTGAAAACTTGAGGGCTCTCAGTTAATTATTATTTTTCAGTGCACATTACATTAGGTCAACTCAATCTCCGACTCGCTAAATTAAATTTCAGCAGGTAAAACTGCTCCTCCAATGGAAAAGCAGCGCTCAAACTACAGTAGCCGCAGTTTCTTCAAAGTCAGATGTATTGCGAAAGGATTACGGTATCAATGCTGTTCTATATTGCTGTGTGTAGTCGTGGGTGTTTTTTAGACGAACTTTGTTAAATTTTGGCATTGAAATATTAATTTTGCGCTAAATCCTATGTAGTTTTCATGGTCTGATAATGAAAAATACGATAAATGGAAATGTACGTGCGATGTTTACGTATGTATGTAACGTACAGACGCAGGTAGAAAATTATGTCCGCAAATAACAGTTAGGGATGAGGTATTGTAGGTGTTCATGCATCGTGCATGGCTAGGGAGGGTATGGTATCGGTATGTATCGGTGTATCGATTGAAGACGTACATAGATTACAATTATGAATGTATGTTGTAACTCGATTCAGTATTACAGTAAAGTGCAATAACCAGACTTGTCACATGGCTTCTATGTAACTGGCCGTGCTACAAATCTCTGATATATGCTGGTCCTGTGACAGCACATTTCTCCAGAGTGCACTCAGAGATTTGTTGCACTCTTTGAACACACAGTGAGTATCAACAAATTCGCCTTAGCGTGCACTCACAGATTTGTTGCACGCTGCTCAGAAATAAGAAGGAACCTTAAAAAGACAAGACAAGAATCGAACAAATGCGCCCAAATCGCCAGGATTGCCAGCCAGATGTCGTAACCACTCGACTACGACTGCTGCACAACTACCTTGACAAAAACCCAAATAATGATGACAAGTGATGTATGTACGTAGTACGTGTCTACGTACATAGTTATGTTCAGTCTACACTGCATCTTGCATTTAGATACCTAGACATGTTCATGCACAGCAAAAGATATTACTGTTCGATAATTTACTGTCATTGGAAAAACTTAACGTCGAAGGTAGCGTAGCCGAGTGGTTAATGGCACTGACTGGAAAACAAAAGTCAGATATGCGTGGGTTCGAATCCCACCGCTACCTATAGTTTTTCTTTTTTACGTGTCAAAGCCATGTGACAAGTCGGTTGTATCATGGCCAGCGCTGACACTCAGAGATTCGTATGCAACTCTGCTTGGAAAGCCCTCGTGAAAAGCACTCGTGCGCTGCGCGCACTCGTGCTTTGCACTCGGAGCTTTCCATCGCATCGTGCATACAAACCTCTGAGTGCACTTGCAGCCATGCTACAACCCTTACTTATACTGCACTCTGCAGCGTGCAGTCTACTTGTACTGCACGCTGTACTCGAATCGATTTACAAGTCACTTATAGCACTGGTGGTTGTGCTAAAAGTAATTGATACGCATGTGTGAAACCCTCGTGCAGGTGCACTCGCGCGCTTCGCGCACTCGTGCTCCTGCACTCGGAGTTTCACAGAAACATGCGTATAAATCACTTTATAGCACTCCAACCAGTGCCATAACCCATACTTAACACGACTAGCACATTGCGGTCACGCGATTTTGTGCATAATGTTTGTCGTTGACATTTACGTTTAACAGGTCTGATATTGCCCAGCTCGGACCGTCATTCTACAAAACAAGCACTTCTGTTGACGAGCGCACTTAATTCGACGTGACCACAAAAAAGTATTATTTTACCGTATCGGTAAAATTAGGCGCGGCATGCACCAGAATTTTTTGTCAGTACCTATTACTTCGTTTTTCATTTTTAATCGAGTCTGAATGAATCTGAAAATCTGTTCGACGATTACGTTTTACGTATGTGTAAGCATATACAATTTAAGAATTGACCAACGATTTAGAATGCTATAACATTTGATTTTTATATCATGCAAAGAAACAAATTAAAAACATTATTCTACATACTTTCGTAGTCAGAAAAAAATTTCAGAGCTGATGGGAATTGAACCCCCTATCCTGTGTTTCGCAGTCACACGCCTTAACCGTTAGTCGTTAACCCCCTATCGTAGTCGTCACCATGCGTAAACTTAGGCTATCCTGATACATATATATACCCACTGGTACATACGTACACGCGAGACAGCCAATAGCAAGCTTTGGACCAAATCAGAAGCGCCGTTAGGTAAGGTTTGGGCGACCATAAGAGTTATGTGTGTATGCTTACCTACTCTACTTAGGTGAAATACTCAAGATTCAAAACAAAGTATATTAGAATGTCTGTTTGAATAAATGAATACCTGTATAACCCTCATATTGAGTCCGGTTTCTTGTGCTAACTGTTCCCGGATATGTCTGGTCGGTTTTGGCGTAGCAGCGAAGGCAGCTTTTAGTGTTTCTAGTTGTTTGGCTTTTATTGTAGTTCTGGGTCCCCTCCGTTTTGTACTGGACCCCTGTTGCCCCCCACACAGGGTTTCGCCCTCGTCAGGAGAACCGTTCTCGCCCCCGCTAAACTGCTGGCCTTCTGAGCCGTCTAATTTACAGGCCCCCGTTTCTAGAGACATGTCTGAGACTGATTTAGAATCATCAAAACTGGCATTCAGTTCTTCGTCCAGTTCTTCATCTCCACTGCAAATATCCGATTGGCTACTGCTGGCAATGGGCAAACCTGAAACAATATTTAGAATTAAAAAATAACTATTAATTAATTTATTATGAGCATTAATTTTTTGAGCACATTGCAAGGCTGTGTCCCGTTAAGGCAACACGAATTTAAGTCAGGATTAAAATCGTCCCATTAGGTCCACACTCTTTTGTGTGTTTCGTTAAGGCCACATTTGTAGCGTTAAGGCAGCAATGTTTAATTGTATAATACTAGTTTTGACTCAAGTGGAAATGAATTTTACCTCTGACCTACGATGTGAAATG
This sequence comes from Trissonchulus sp. WLG1_4, assembly GCA_030248245.1. Taxonomy (NCBI): domain Eukaryota; kingdom Metazoa; phylum Nematoda; class Enoplea; order Enoplida; family Ironidae; genus Trissonchulus; species Trissonchulus sp. WLG1_4. Next base: position 52,517 of record JASANF010011265.1, read on the forward strand.
TTATAAATTAACGGCAGCTAAGGTAAGCTACGATTACGAAAACGGAACTGAAAATAAGCGCAAAATTTATTTCTGAATTTTCAAAAAGTTTGACTGGAAAAAGTTGACACCTTTCTGTGTGGGTAGGCTGCCGTAGTTAGATTTTGAGGGCAGCAATTTTGGCTCTAATGAAACAGTTGCTGCCTTAATGGGACGCAGGTGTTGCCAGAGTTTTAATGAAAACTGTGGACCTAACGGAACTGCTGCCGGTACACAATCCATTGCAATACGTCACACCTACGCGAGCCGATCTGTGGGGGGGGGGGTACAGGACTTTCTGGGAAGGGGGAGCGAGGTCGGGTTGGGGGAAAGCAACCCCGCCCCCTACGCCCAAGTATGGTTACATAAGAAAATATGTTGCGTACTGTCATTCTACGTAAATATGCGGCTTAAAAGTCGTGAAACCATGTACAGTTGCAGTTGGTACAGTACACATACAACGCAATTTTGCTGTGTGTACAGCCTATAGGCATGAGGCATCAGGGTACCTTAACCTGCATACGTAATGTCCATGTGCATTAGAAACACCAAACATCCATAAAAGTACGTACAGTATTACATAAAGGAGGCACCGCCTTAAGAATTGTCAAAAAAGCAGTTACCGAAATTGTTGTCGCATGGTTGAGTTTTGTTACAAAATTGACTTTTGATTTTCATCTAATGGCTTTTCACAACAACTGTAGTGCAACCAGCAGCGGCGAAATGGGCGCATCAAACTGCAATCAGCCACACACAAAGTCCTTTCAAATTTGCTTTCGTGCTCTGCCGACACTCAAATGGCATTACTAAATGCCCTCAAAACCACATACTGCCTAAGTCACGTGTCATTTAAATACAATTATCGTAGGGCCTGGAAGGACCTCGAGTTCTTCTGTAGCACTTACTCCTTAGCCCTATAAAAGTGTCAATATTGGACAATGAAAATTAAAAATGGTAACAAAAACAGGACAAATGTAAAACAAAATACCTAATGCAAATAAAGAAACTAAAGAGACACAAATATAGCAAAAGTCAAATATGAAATAAAATTTTTTATAGAATTGCAAATTGAAATATGAAAAACAAAAGGGACAAAGAAAGACATTATGTAGAAAGATCACAGCAAAACCGAAAAATAAAAATAAGCGTTACATATGTAGAATAGCAACAAAATGTAAAAATTAAATGTAAAAATTAAATGCAAAACTACATAGAACGACAGCTAGAGCAAAATTGTATGTTTTATAACAGATGTAAGACAAAACATAGCAACCATATGATTTTTGACAACCTTATGCTGTTTTACCGTGACGCCACTCGTCAGTAGTACGATGTTAATGTACAGAATCATGGGACTGTACAAAATTAAGCACGTTTGCTGTTTTATTTTTGAAATTGCAGGCACTGAGGCAGAGTTTACTTAAACGCAATGCAATTGCTTGTGCGTAAGTTAAACTATCCGGCTTAAAAATTGATAGTTCCGCTATTTTTCCTGAGTTTAGGTATATATGTATGTATATTATAACGTATGTAGACCTAGAGAATATATACGTACACGTTTAAGAAATTGGAACAGAAGACAATCTTAGTCCAGAAAGTGTCAAAATTGTGTCATATTTTTGTCTCAAAATGACCCTAGAATTTCTTTTCCTTTTTTGGTTCTCTTGTGACTCAGATCGGTTTTCTCAAGTCTCCCAAAGCGATTCATTTTCTGTCCAAATAAAGGCATTAATCAGATGCAGTTTTATACGAGCGTCCGTTCGAGGAAATTTGGAATGCATAAAATATGTAAATTTTCTTGGTGAACTATCTTATATATTTTCCCAGGCTGATATTTTGGAGGTTTAAAAAATGACAACGTACACATTTGATAGTGTGATAAATATGTAAATCTCACATGAATTATTTAAATATATATATATATATATATATATATATATATATATATATATATATATATATATATATATATATACTATATATATATATATATATATATATATATATATATATATATATATATATATATATATATATATACGTATATATTAACTGTATAATAAATTGTAGTGGAATACTTTTATATACATTCTTACTATTTTTTACGAGAAGTTATGTATAGATAACTAGGTATTAGTAAGTACCTTATATACCTATGATAACCAAATACTTGTTATAAGGGTAAAATGTATGCTATTCAGGTGTATATAATAATTATATTGTGTTATTTCTCTACAATTTGCTAATTATGCACAAACAGGATTCACGAAAAGTCGTTAAACTGTTAAGTTTGGACGTAGTGAAAAACTTTTTGCTCCGAATGAAGCAAAACGAAACAAAAACAAAATCTGTGAAACATTATGATGCCGACTGCCGAGGGCCGACTATGGTGCCGAAATACATCACTATCATAACACAATCATTGATTGGTTACAAACTTGCAAATACGAAGACAAAAATCAAGCATCAATCAAAAACAATTAGTTTCAACAAAGCTTTTAGTGTTTGTATCCAGAGCGTCTACATTATTATGCAACCTTTTGGGTATCGTACTGACGGCTTGCAAAGACAGTTGCAGTTACATGTTATCCTGACTGTCTTGTTTGTCGTGAAATGGCTGATTGATGCGTAACTGCTTTTGAATATATTTGTGCAGAATCCGTTAAGGGATGCCCTAAATGAGGGAGGGGTGAGGTGTGAATTTGACACCATGCTTCATTGCACACTACATCTGTGCATCTAAATAGACTCAAAAGGACCTGCCAGAAAATCTTGGCAGGGGTCTATTGTTAAACCAGTCTTTGTGAAGTGGCGATAAATTCACCTCCTACCGGTTGACACTGACTCTAACAGGTGCCCGTTTTTGAGACCCGAGTTGACCTTGGGCAGTCCATGTATGCGGTTAAGGAACAAATGGTATTCAGCATTATGAACTACATATGAATACATATTGAAAATGAAACGGGATGGTTAAGAAATATGAGCTGGCTTAGAGGCCTAAAGGTCTACAGATTTTGCCCAATTTTAATGGTAACCTGAGTTTATGAGTCACCGATTATCTATCGAATAATATCTTTGATTTGAAGTACACTTTTATAAGGCTAAATCTCACACATACTGTATTGAGTATTGCTATATATACTTCTGTATTGCAGCATGTTTGCGGTATCCAGTGCTTTATAGTTCTATTATCTGGTAAAACTTGATTTGGATGTAGTGTCCATTTGTGACACTCACTCACTGAAACAACTTCAGTCTGCGGAAAATTGACACTGTTGGCTCAAGCAGCTTTAACTATGACACCCTAACCAAATTAAGCTGTCTGTGAGGGGCCTTCGAAGTCAATTATGTTTTGAAGTAGCCAACTGTCAGACGCATATACATATAACTACATAGTGGTTAAACGACAGCTTTTGGCTAGAGAGCTAAACAGCTTTGCTACAAGGTGGCTGATCACGTAATGTGATCATCAATTAATTAGTATGCAAATTAAGAATTGTAGTATTACATTACATGTTTCGCCACTGACTGGTGGCAATGGAGTTTAAATGTGTGAGTAGTGAGTACCTAGGTGGGCAATAGAGTTCGCAATCGGGTCGGGTTGGTGCGGGTCGGGTCGGGTTGAGATTTTCCAACCCGGGGGTTGTGCGAGTCAGTTCGGGTCAAAAATTATGCAATCTCGACCCGTTGCGAACTCTAGTGGGCAATGGGTGACTCTATTCCTAAACTGACATGAGTGCGTCGTCAAGTGCATTCAGGGTACCAAAAGACGGAGCGCTGAAATTACGTTGTCCATTTTGTCCGAAGGCTTACGAAAAGAAATGTGAAGCTTGATTTTTAAGCCATTTAGTCGGACTACCTGAAATAATTCTTGTTCAGTCCACCACCGGAATGATCTTTCTGTGTTTAACAAGATTCAATTCTTAAGCAGACCAGTTGTTATTATCAAGTACTGTTGAGGACGATCAAATTGGTTATCGGACAAGTATATATGTATGTTAAATGTTAAATGTAACTAAAATTAAACATAAGCAGCAACTATAGATACGTACGTGGTATGGACTAGCTTACCTAGTCTGATTAACTCATCTCATATTCGATTAAGCGGATTAGCATTACATTATTGGTAAGTTAGGTAGTATGGCACTGAACAAGAAAAATGTAGCGTATAATATGTTGTGAAGTTGGACCACTCAACAATAATCCAAGTACATAATGCCAGATAAGTTTCGGAATGCAGATTCAATCATTTGTTAAGTTATCAGTCAAATAAATTTAAATCTCGTCCGCTGGATCGAATTTTGAACACTAATCTTGATAATTTCTCGGTAGCTTGAATCGTCCATTAACTGTACCGAAACCGTACCTGGTCGACTGCTCAGATAGTCAGCCTTGCAGAAGAATTTCTGTCCATTGACGATGTACAGTTCCTCGCCCGTGTCCAGCTGTTTTCCACAGGCGCTGCATTTGAAACAGTGCACGTGGAATACTTGATCCCGGGCCCTTCGCACCAGTTCGTCGTACGCTATCATCTGATCACAGCCTGCGCATTTCTTCCGACCATACCTTCTAGAACAAATTTACGTAGGTAAACTTATTGATACGTGATCAAGTTTACATATGTAATGTTTCAGACATGGAACACAATGCCGTTACTGTTTTTTGACAAAATTACAAATTAGTTTTTGCGGATAGCAAGTCCGTCCTCCTTACTTTACAGATAAAGTAAACCAGGGGCTCCCGCCGGTTAACTTTGCTGCAATCTATATACAATATACCCATTGTAGATTTTTTACTGTTTTCCAGTCTTCATAAGTCTTGCTTGTGTGAGCAAGCATCATGAATGAACTATTCTATGTGTACAATATATACCTGCAAAAGTCATCTTTACAAAACAACTGGCCGTCTCTTGAGAAGCATTTCTCGGTCAGGGGACAATTACAGTCAGCACATAGAATACACTGGGCGTGCCATGTTTTGTCCAACACTTGGAATACGTAACGGTCATAGATCGGACGTCCGCATCCCGCACAAAAACTGTCCGTTGGCACCACTGGCATGTTCGTTTGACCACAACTGGATAAAATGCTGTACAATTTCATACAGTGAGCCCTGTACTGTAATAGAGAGAACATTAGAAATTACCACTCAGAATATGCATTCTTATGAGAGGAAGGAACTGTACCGGTCGCAGTGATCGTTTGCTTTTACTTAGCCAGTTCTACATAAGAAGGCCTGACAAAACATTGTGGAGTATATTGCTAACAACACATGGAACGTATTCTTTGACTGGATTAAACGGAATTACTCCTAGTCCGAGGTCTGCAAATCATCTTATTAAACAGACTTAACAAGATAAAATGAGTTGGCACTTATAAACTCATGTAGCTGCTTAATTTTCGTTCGAACTCAAACCCGTTCTGTAACTACTTACGTACGTACCACAGGACTAAACGGATTTAATACGAACGCTTAACATTAACGTTTGTACATAATTTTGTAGTTAATTTCCGTTTAATCAGGAGGTTTTGAATTATTTTTAGAACGAGATGCGCAAAAGCTCGAGGACTGTTTATCGTAAATCGAGGAAATAGTAAAAACAAATCAGATGCATAAGTTTAGTGATGATTGAGTTGTACTACATAGCCACATATTTTTGAGTTCTTGTATTATCGGGCTATGTTGGGTATTTTGGGATGGCTTCCGACAATACTAAACTCCCGCATGCAGATTTAGATACTTTACGCAAGTGTTCATAGCAGGATTCCGTTGAATAGCTATATAAGATATATGTATTGAACTGAATAGAATTCGTATGTAAAAGTGTACCTAGATACATATGTTATATCAAGAGTACATAAAATAGGAAGAGTATGACACTCTTCTTATTATGCCTTCGGGCGTGCGTCCAATGCGGAGCGCGAAATAGCCCGTTTATGTACGGTTTTGAGGGGGGGGGGGTACCCCCCCTTCAACTGAAGACGGGGTACTGAACTGAGGGAGGGGGGGTAGAGCAAGGTCTTGCTTAGTGTCTTGAAATGAGGGGGGGGTACCCCCCCCCTCAACTGAAGACGGGGTACTCAACTGAGGGGGGGTACCCCCCCCCTCAGTTGAGTACGGGGTATTGTTTTGAGGGGGAGTGCCCCCCCTCAGTTGAGTACGGGGTCTTCGGTTGAGGGGTACACCGTACATAAAAGGCCTATTTCGCGCTGCGCATTGGACGCGCGCTGCCAGGCATAATAGGGAGAGTGTCATATTCTCTCTTGGTTATATGTATTTTGCGAAAACAGGGGCGAGAATAATTTACTTACAATGAGTATCAAAAATAAAAAATAGTTTAAGATACATGAGATAACTGATTTGGGAATTATAGAATGTTTTTATTCAACAGTGAACAGACTTCAATAATAGACCAGTGAAATTGAAATTAAATTCTAGACTAATCCATGTATTCTTGAGTAATATAGAGCAAAACGTATAAATTCAGGCTTAGCACAGACTTAACTTGGATTAAACGAACAGGAAAGAAGGTTTTCTATTCTGCTACCGTAAGACTTAGTTGAAGATTTTGATTGGATGATTGTCAACTCCATAGGGATTGGTTAATGCCGGATAGATTTTCATTGGCTGGGGCAATTTAAGATTTTGTCATGTGCACTGTGTGACCATGTGACTCTTTTGGCATAGTTTTAAACTGATAAATAGATGCGTAAAATTATTAACAATGTATTGCTGATATACCTAAAAGCATTCTAGTCTACAAGATGGACCAATATGTCAACCTACCTATCAAAAAGCTCTGGCGCCCTTACTCATGTACAATGTAAATAATACGATTCGCTAACAATACATACGCCCTCGCGTGTAGCGGTAGAATAAAGTAATGAAATTTAAAATAACGTACGTACATACATACATACATAAGTGCAGGGAAACTCACCACACACACACCTCACATTTTTGTGTTTTTTCAGTTTTTTTTGTTTTTTGGGCTAGTGATCTATTTATTGGTGATGCCATTGAATCCGAAAATTTCTACAGTTTAAGAACGTACCTAGTTTTACACAGAGAATTTTTTAGAGTTTATACAGTCATTTAGTAGTAGCATATACAGACTCCTTCTCGAATACAGATTAAGTTTACAGCACACGCGAGCACCAGAAACATACTGGTTTAATGATTTTTGTAACATCTATTAAACGAAACATTACAGTAAGAAAACATTTCAAAACCATGAGACAAGCATAACCAGGTGTAAATTAAGTTCTAGTTCAACTGCTTTGAGTTACCGAGCCGAGATTGAGTCCTACAGACTCATTATCTATTCATGAGAGTTTAATATGTTGCAATTGTTGCGACCTGATTATATATTCATAGAGCTGGGTAGATCATCAAGGCTTTCTGACCGGAAACTTTGTGTTGCGGATGAACTTTGAGGAAGTCTGGCTTGGCCACAGTTTAAAATGCATAACTTTTAATAATTAAGATTAAAATTGTGCATGCTAGTTTATATAACTACCTAATTACTGGTAACAGATAGCGATAATGGTATTGTCATCAAACGTAGGCTTATGTCGTTTGGTTTTGCGCTTTTCCGCTCGTATGGTTTTTCCTATAAGGTATATATAGGTTTACGTATATTTTGGTTAGTCGTATGTAGTTACGGCATTTTGAGGTAGGCCCCTAACGTCAACACTTTGGTTCAGACCAGGACAGCCTAAAAAGTAAACTTCACATATTGGCACGATTTAGTATTATGCAACGACGTTTACGCATCCCGCAGCAGTTTTTGCGCGACCGCTTCAGCAAATACGTAAAACGTAATCGTAGAACAGATTTTCAGACTCATTTAGAATCGATTAAAAATGAAATACTAAGTAGTAGGTACTGACAAAAAACTTTGGTGCGTGCCGCGCCTAATTTTACCGATACGGTAAAATAATACTTAATTGTGGTCACGTCGAATTATGTGCGCTCGTCAACAGAAGTGCTTGTTGTGTTAAATATTTAAGTATCGTTACTTAGATTTCAATTTTATCAATGCAATGTATATATCATACAGTGAACACACACAGGCATGTTTGTACTCCAGTATAATTCATGCAAAATCATAATTCAAAAGGTCATCATTGAAATAAATGTGGCTACTTAACATAAGTAATGGCAGAGAAGAAAGATACAATTCACAGATGTACCAGAAAATGGTGGATTTTCAGGGTCTTCTAAATTTTACCGACATATGCATGAGAAAAATTGAATGAATCATTTTAAGACCCATTGTGTGAAGTGGTTTACCTCGAGTGCCTGTGGATTTGCAGGCAGACACGGCGGCGCCTCTGACATTTTCTCATGACAAGACAGGATCATGACTGAATGAGTTGAGACAAAAGCTCTGGCAAAGATTTTGACGCCAAAGCAGGATCCCGAATCTTTAGTTATGTAAGTGGAAATAAAAGCCTCCAGCGGCTTTACCGATGTTTCCTGATTTTGTGCACGGGGTCATATAAAACGAAAGAATAATAATTTTCTGATGAATAATGGTCGCTCAGTGTGTATTGTAATCTATCTTTTAATTTTTATCAAATTTGGTCATGTGCAGGATTTTGGCGGTGACGGCGTCAAATAAGTATGAGTTATGGCACTGGTTGTCGTGCTATAAGTGATTTGAACCTTAACAAATTGTCAACAAGGGTCCCCCCTTTGTTTTTTATCGTCTGGTCGAAAGAAATTTCTGATACGTCTCCAATCGACCAAATTTGGCCAGAAAATCGAAAAATTCTCGAAATTTTTTCCTGGGGGCTGCCGCCCCCAAACCCCTCCAACTTTGTGGCTTACTCTTCCTTGTTATTATTTTTCAGCAAAGCCTATGCATGTCTGCAAGAGTACATTTGCTGCATTTACTTGTGTAATACACGTAAGGGTTATGTGACGTTTTTACGCGGCCCCGTATAGAGGACGCTTAGGGGCCGCGTATTATACTATATTCAGATTCTCCATTTCCTATGTAATTTTGGGTAGGTCAAATTCTCTACGTTAAATTACACTAGAATGGCAGGTAGGTCTAATCTTGCAAGCGAAGAATTGCAAGTCGAAAGACTAAGCGAAGAATGATATAATGCAAAACAGTCAGCACCGGAGTGGATTCGAACCACCAACCTTCTGATTGGAAATCAGATGCTCAGTAGATGCGTAGCGCACTACTACCTGAGCCACCCGGGCTTTCAGATAATTCCTACAATATTGTTATCATTATCACAACGGGTCATGGTGATAGAATTCTGTTACAAAATTTCGATGCAAGACATGCAGGTACACATTCATAGTTACATACACAGCCGACTGCTTGCAGCGATGCGCTGATCATGCAAATGAGATAACGTTTTGCATTGTCACACAATGTGACTTGGTGGTCCAGTGGTATAATGCGCGCTTCGGGTGCCAGAGATCCCAGGCTCCACTCCTGAACAGGTACATTTTTTAATTTTTTGATCGATTGAACTTTTGCCTACATAAATTAATGTAACGTCATAGGTATATTTTCAGAAACTTTCAGTCATTTTTGGATTATCTTATTTGACAAATAGACAAACTTATGTATCTTTAATCATTTGTTTAACTGTGTTGACTAAAATTATAGCTCACTTGGAGTTAAAGTGGTACTAGCACTCATAACTTTGAATCAAATACTAACTTTTTTTGTAAAATAAGAAGCTGCATACACGTGCGAGTGTTTATCGTAATGTGTGTTGCATAAAAACCTAGACTGAATTGAGTACTGAAATTAGTCTTACTCATAACTCATCACCAACACTTCCCGGCATCATGGTGCAGTGGTTTATAGCCCTCTGGACTACTAATCCAGTGATCCGAATTTAAGTCTTGGTGATGCTTACTTTTTTCAAATTTTTATTTGCAAATTTTTTGGGCGTTTTCGGCTCTAAAAAATGGTCATAGTTTACCATAAACGCTTTGAAGCAACTCAGCAGTAAAAGTGTACGGAAATATAGATTTACAAATCATTTTATCCGCAAATACGGCCGCGTTTAATATTTCCTCTGGAATATTGACACTCAGGCCTCGCAATTTAACCAGTTCTTACTCAGCAGAAGAACTTGTTTATCTTTTGTTTCAGTTTTTCTGTCTAAAATAATTTCTGACACATCTTCAGTTGACCAAATTCGGCCTAAAAATTAACAAAATCTCCATTTTTTAGTGGGGGACGCTGCCCCCAGACCGCTGCGACACTCAGTTTGTTTAATTTTAATAAACAAAACTACATTTTGTTATTGCAAAAAAAAAGGATCTGACGGCTGACGCCACCAGACCCCGCAATAGTGCGAGTGCACAAGGTGCGACCCCCACTTTTTTCAAAATCCGGGCTACGCCCCTGGACAGAGGATCATGGTGAAGCTTTCGGGCAGCTATGCACTATGAAGAATTGACAGAAGCGTCTAGGCTATTATCGCGACCGATCTGGTAGTAACCCCAGAAAAACTGTTTTCTTGGAAACGCTCAAGGACATAACCATAAGAAGGACTAGGACCGGGGTTCAATGTACCCTGGATTCAATGCAAAACGACAATGGGGAATATCTTTAATCAGGTCGACGATTTAAAAAACGCAAAGGTGGCTAGAGTCTCGGTTAAGCCAATGCATTTGTACAAACAAAATCTGAAACCTTGAACCTTAAACCTGCAGTGGGAAGCGGGCATTAGCATTTGATGTCGTCCAATGGAAATTGGAAATCCGACTCGTGCTTGCCCCAAATCCACTCTGAAGCAATTTTCATCAACATGTTGTCGAACAGCAGAATCACTACCAGAAGACTTCACCCTAAACTTCCCCGTCGAATTGTGGGCCATTTATCGAGAAGTGAAACAGTTTAGATTTTTTTGAAACAAAAAAGTGAAAAAACTTTGGAGAAACTGAAAGTTTCACCACTAGGGGAAAACAGCTTTTTCTTTTGCAGGCTCAGTCGCAAATTAGCAGAAGTTATAACCAACGACGACCTCAAACATCAACTGTGTACACTTGCCCAACGATACATATAAAGTATGTTTTGTTCAAAACTGTGATGCACACAATTTGAAACCTTGGCAAAAATTTGGCAACAAAACAAACAAGATTTCTGATTTAGTTGGTCAGAGATCACGTGTAGGGACTGGGTCAGCTTAAACTGTGCATTTTAACTTGAACTTTGAACCTGTCCACGTTGAGGAAATATGTAAAATTACATATGTGCATGTCACATGCACATGTTGTTCAACCAAAGTACTCATTACGTACTCTTGGTTCAACTCACATGCAAATGTTGAACGCTCGCTCACATGCAAATTTTGAGCGCTCGATATGCAAATGAGATTACGTCGTGCAAGTGATTATGTTTATTACCGCTATACGTACAAACGTGTTATTGAGCTCTGTAGGTACTGTACGTACTTTATAACTGCAATGTCGTAAATTTGTCGCATTTACTCATTCGCAAATTCATCCCATTTATTCATTATTTATACATATGTATATCATACATGAGATTTGACGCAGTTGCCATGTTTTGTAATTGTTGCTACAACCTGTCAATTGTCCGGTCTGGCGAATGTTATTTCAATGTACTGATTTTAATTTTATCAATATTTTGTGATTGTTATGTAATTTTCATGTGATCACTTTATCTTACTATTTATAGCCGCCATTATAAGATGATCAATAAACGTTACAGTTGCTTTGACGATGAATATGAGCGCGATGAATTCGGAACGGGGCCGCGTCGCAATCGCCATCAAGATCGGAACCGATTCAACAGAGGGAGCTTGCAGTTTGAAATGGTGGCTCTGAACAAAAGCTTGGTACATAGTTCATCGGTGGGGTGCGCCAAATCGGATTAACAACGATTAGCTTGAAGCGATTGAGTACACAGGCTAAAATTTTTTAAATCGGTTTAAGTCCTCTGCACCAGTGAAGATTAGCGCAATTGGCATGGAAAACTCAGGTTCAGCTGCTGTTAAACTGGGATTTAAGGAAATTTACTTAACTGGAGCTTATCTTTCAGCTCAGACTTGAGTTAATCGGATTTGGTGCAGTGAGTGTACCCATAGTGTGCAACTTGTATAAACTTCTCGATCCGACCCGCACAGACCTCTGAGTCTCCTACTCGACTTGGCTAACCGACTCGATCTGAAACTTGAACCAGAAATCAACCCAACCATCTCGTTAACTGTTTAGTTTATGGATGTTGTTACTACCTGTAAATAGTACATACCTCACTTTTTATAAAAGGAGGCTTAACCCCGGTCCTAGTCCTTCTTATGGTTATGTCCTTGAGCGTTTCCAAGAAAACAGTTGTTCTGGGGTTACTACCAGATCGGTTGCGATAATAGCGTAGACGCTTCTGTCAATTCTTCATAGTGCATAGTTGCCCGAAAGCTTATCCCTGGCCCTGATCCTCTGTCCAGGGGCGTAACCAGGATTTTGAAAAAAGGGAGGGTCGCACCTTGTGCACTCGCACTATTGCGGGGTCTGATGGCGTCAGCCGTCAGATCCTTTCTTTTGCAATAACAAAATGTAGTTTTGTTTATTAAAATGAAACAAACTGAGTGTCGCAGCGGTCTGGGGGCGGGATCTCCCACTAAAAAAATGGAGATTTTGTTAATTTTTAGGCCGAATTTGGTCAGCTGAAGATGTATCAGAAATTATTTTAGACAGAAAAATTAAAATAAAAGATAGGAACGTCACATCAGACAGTGTATTACACAAGTAAATGCAGCAAGTGTACTCTTGCAGACATGCATAGGCTTTGCTGAAAAATGATAACAAGGAAGAGTAAGCCATAAAGTTGGAGGGGTCTGGAGAAAAAATTGGGGGAAATTTTTCGATTTTTTGGCCAAATTTCGTCGATTGGAGACGTATCAGAAATTTCTTTCGACCAGACGATAAAAACCAAAGTGGGGACCCTTGTTGACAATTTCTTAAGGTTCGACCAAGGGCCGCCCCTGGCTACGCCCTTGCCTCTGTCCTTAAGGCCGCGTATGAACCGACTTTGACGCAGGCAAACAATGACATTATGTGCGACTGCTTAAAATGGTTAAGAAGAATTGAATTTTATCCTACTTCAAGTTTATGAGAAGTCTTTCTACCGAAATTATGGCTTGCTTTAGTGCACAGACAAAATAAATGTTCTAGATTCGATTGCATTGAGACATCTAAAACATCATTTTATATTTTGCAACGGTGCTCAGCCACATTTCTATTCCATTTTTTGCTCTCCTCAGTTCTCTTGCCTCTGATGGGAAGGATTTTAGGACCCAACGTATCAATTTTAGGAGTTGGCCCCAACCCCAAGTTATTATTTCAGGAGGATATTCCGGGCTCGGCAGGCGAAAGTCAGCAAGCCATGCTGCCGGCCAGCAGTCTGACATCATTCCGGTCCAACAACGACAACGGAACCGACGTTTTTCGACTATGGTCTGTAGAGTTAGCCAATGCCAGGGCAGATCAACTGAGGCAGGAAGCCACCGGGGATTTTAGGTGACATGAGTTTGAGATAATGAGTCAATGTTCTCAACTTATCGGTATATATACGACAATTAAT